>NMRB01000331.1:34800-89960 GCA_002633025.1 Notospermus geniculatus | reverse complement strand
CCCTTTGGGGACTAATCTCGCCCTGAGGCACACAGCCAGCTTACCAAAATTACGAGGATACAAGACATTCAAATGTCCATCGTGTAAAATGAGTTTAGATCGTGACCTGAACGGTGCTATCAATTATATTCAGAAAGCCTCTGAACGACATTTTTCACAGCAGAACTAAAGTACGTGGTTGACTCGCCACGAGATCATTTATTTTACCCATTAGGAACAGAATAAATGCCGTCTCGAAAGAGTTAAGGTCGACTTTAACGTTAAGGAACGTTCTAAAATACGACCCTTAAACACCCTTTTGAATACGGCCCTAGATGTTTTGTAACTTCTAAATTTTACAAAATAGAATCTCATACATGTACTTGGATGAGTGGTTTTCTGTCATATGAGTCTGTGCGAAGAGAAAAGGCACGTGACGTGTAGCAGACGTTTAGAGACTTCGCAATCCATCTAACGCCCTCTTTTATCAATTCTCACAACTAGGACACTCGACCTGAGCTGCCCTATCAATAAACTAACTGATTGCCAAATAACATGTAAAAATCACCGGTAAATTCTGATTAAAACCTCGAAATTCAAACCCAGGAAAACGATAAAATACCATCCCGATGTTTACCGAGCGTAACCCGATGTTTGCCGATTCGTTACAGTATAAAAGCAAGGCGTGAAAACGGTAATAGGGGGTGTTTACGGTCGTGGCTGGCCAAACATCCCCTCTCACCAGGAACAATTGGCGGGGTTCTTCAACCAGATAATGATATTCCTCGTCACGTCCTCCGCCATTCTAAACCAATGGGCCTGATCGGGGACGAAACGTTCCTTTTTAACTAAACGACTGGCGAAGTGACTCGTCTTCTTTGAATTCTGTCAAGAACAGTAAATCAAGTTTCAGGAAGTGACCACAAATTAAATAAAATACACAATCACTGAATCATGTACATCTATTACTCCGAAAAACTTTTTTTTTCTTTTTTTCAAATCTCATTTATCACGATTTTCTTTTCGTTTTTATTTTTATTTTTTTCCCTCTTTTTCGTTTCCTGCGGTGTCGTTTCACGTGTGGCCAATTAGTTTAAAATACATCATCTATTTAAAGTTTGAAAATGTTTGAGTCATAGAGATTCCATTTTTATAGATGTGTTTATCACATTAAGCACCATTTCCCACGATATTTCTCACACTTTAAAGATGAAACATCTTTGTGAATCTAGCTTGATTTTTACCAAAATCTACGAACCGATTATTGCTTAATTACAAGTACAAAAAAAATTCTCGATGTACAGTACACGTACATGAGCTTAAAGACTGCATTAGGCATTTAAAACGTACTTTATTCCCACGTAACATTTTTTGGGGAGCCCCCGATCTTTATGTCTTGACCGCTATCTCACAAGCTGATGACCTCATCACAAAACCATTCCACATTTTACAATCAACAGAAGACGCAAAATCTCGCAGCAGATGGGATGGTCCATTGTTCCGGTTACCGGGCCTGGTGTCCGTGTTTTCTATCATAACATATTGCATCTGCTATATTGTTGCATGGCTAAAAAATCCGTGTTTATTTAATGACTACTTCATTTTGATCTTTTCAGCATGAGAGGATTTCGCGACTTATGTGTAACTATTAATAATCTTTTTTGGAGGCCACGCGAATGGTTTACAACGATTATTTTGCCTGAATTTTTCGGAAGAATTCAAAAGAAAGGGCGTCGGTGTGAAAGGCTACAGACTTCTATACACTGGTCGCAAAATCAGCTTATGTCAAAATTATAACAATTGATTATGAAGTGTTTTTCATCTCCTTTTTATGCTACAGAGATTTAAGATTTATGACGTATTGTTTGGAAATCTGACCGGTTGTTGGGTGATGGAGTGAACCGTGTGATCTGCCTCCATGTCTGGTGGACGTCAGAGAACATAAGTCTGTGTAAAAGGAGGAGTTGTCTCCAGGAAGAATGTCAGGGATTGAATTTAATTGGTATTGAAAATACGTTATATTGTAAACAAAAGATATCGTAGTGAAAATTATACTGAAAACTAAAATGTATAATATTGAAAATATAATTTATTGAAAACAAAAATTTGGCCAGTACGGGGCTCGAACCCGCGACATTCGCGTTATTAGCACGACGCTCTAACCAACTGAGCTAACCGGCCGCTGTTGTTTGTGCAGTGTGACTTATACGTAAACTGGCTTGATCTAATTAATCAACTCTTGCCACCTGCTGATTGTCGCAATGGGTCATTTGAATAAAGACTACTAAATGCTTTCACATGGATTTAGCAGTACAAATGCACTACGCTTTGCTAGCTTTTATTCAAATCACCCAATGTAATTTGCGTTCTACGGCATTATGTCAGTTGACTGACAAAAGTGATCGACATCGACAATAAGGTCACACTACTCTTACCACTTTTCGTCCCATAGCGAAGTCAATAAACTTACATAGCACAGGCCTTGGAGGAACTATCACTATATGTAATTCCTCCAAGCGCAGGCTATCGGTCTCCTCACCAAGGGTCTGGCTACAAAACTTGTGTGATGCTGTTTTGCGCACGGCTGCCGTCAGGCACGTGATCTTGTAATAGAGAGCCGCCATTTTGCAACCATGTAACCCCTGATATGGCCAGTCAGCATGGCTGTAACATCTGGATTCAGAATCGACCAATCAGCGTTACCAGTTGGGTTGGCATTCTCCCAACAAAAATTGGCAACGTTGGTCTCAATCTCTGTAATGCTGCGTAGTTCGTGCATGCGTATACAGAGACTGAGTGCGTCAGTCTAAAGAGGGGTTACACGATTCAACATTTGTTGAAAGCTTTTGAAAGTTGAAAGGTGTTGAACGTTGTTGAAACCTGTAGAACCGTCTGAACCCCCTTTCAACAGCTTTCAACAAGTTGCCAGAAATAGGAACAAGAAGCTATTTTGGTAACTTGTTGAAAGACCCTGTTGAAGGTGTTGAAAGGGGGTTTAAGGGGGGTTTACACGGTTCAACATCTGTTGAAAGGTGTTGAATGTTGAACGCTGTTGAACGTTGTTGAAGCCTGTTGAACCGTCTAAACCCCCTTTCAACACCTTTCAACACGGCCATGATGATGATGGCCATTCTCCATGATGATGATGGCCATTCTCCATGATGATGATGGCCATTCTCCATGATGATGATGGCCATTCTCCATGATATGTTGAACCGTGTAACCCCCCCCCCCCGTTTAGTCGCGTCAACAGCTTTCAACAACGTTCAACACCTCTCAGCTTTCAACAAGTTGAATCGTGTCAACTCATTGTCTTTCATACGTTCACGAGGGCTACCCCAGCCGTCGATTCGTGATTTTTGTTCGAACACGAGTTGAAAAAGTCACGTAAAAGTGGCGTGCTTTCACGTGAAATAATCTAAATTGATGATCGATTGTGAACATAACATTTTTTTCATTGTCTACATGTAACTGTTGCTAAGAAAGTTTCTCAGTTCGTGATGACAAAATCACGAATCGACGGCTAGGGTAGCTCTCGTAAACGTATGGCTTGAATGGTGACGTTCAGCTTTGCGGCCCTCTTGCAAACGACAAACTGACGCCAGAATTACGCCACAGGAACTGGTCCCTACCACGGTGGCGGCGTCTCATGCTGCCATACCCACAAGTGTGTTTATTTTTCAGGCTTTTGACAATTCATCCGCGAACGCTACACGGCACTTCTGACCCACTCATGCCAATTTCTCGCCACTTAAGGCCGCCAATCTTTCTTTGGGGCGAGACTGCTCATTCCACCAACCACGGGGGCCATGAATTCAACCCAACTCCTTACAGCATTTCACAAGGAGATTAATAAACCGTGTTAGCCGGGGAGAACTGCAGAAAGAATACACTTTTTGTGTTACCGCACTATGGGGGGTTTGGCCGACAACAATGCTTGCTAAGATTTGAAGAAATTTCCCGACCGCGTTCAATTGGTTGACAGCAGTTCCACGGGGGCCTTTGTCCTCAAAACTATCTTCTCTTCCCCCAGGCGTTCCGGGATGGGGTCGCAGCATAATGTCTTCTGCTCCGTAGCACATCCATAAAGTCCCGTACGCATCGTGTTCTAAGACTCCTGCGAACCGTCTATACAGTCAACATGCTTCGGGGAGGTGCCTTATGATCTGGGAAAATCCCCGACTTATGTGGAGTTGGTGAACGCAATCTTTTGATAAATTTGCAACGATAACACGATTTAGGGCCATAACTCGTAAATCTCCTGACTTATTCATTGCATTAGAAACCAGAAATCTGGACTGAAGTTGCCAACGCGGCGGGCTTACTGTTAACGTCAACATGTACCAAATCCACGGGCACCGTGCATCCGGTGCATCCGGTGCACTCCACTGAACTATTGGCTACTCTGGTACTTTTTCTCACAAGGCAACAGTCAGTCCTGCGGGTCCGTAACTTTGCTGATGTCCTGGGGCCATATGCATAAAACTACTTAAGTATGAAAATCCCAAGGGATTCCCTCAAACCACCACTAAAGTGGAAATCTTAACTTAAGGGAGATGTATCTTTTGATAAATTTGCAACGATAACACGATTTAGGGCCATAACTCGTAAATCTCCTGACTTATTCATTGCATTAGAAACCAGAAATCTGGGCTGACGTTGCCAACGCGGCGGGCTTACTGTTAACATCAACATGTACCAAATCCACGGGTACCGTGCATCCGGTGCACTCCACTGAACTATTGGCTACTCTGGTACTTTTTCCCACAAGGCAACAGTCAGTCCTGCGGGTCCGTAACTTTGCTGATGTCCTGGTGCTGTTCACAGGGTTGTGGATAATCTTTCGATGGCTCAACAGTACACACTGTTAGAAATTATTAAATTTACAGTGGTAATTCTGCAGTAATTTTACAGAAATTCCCTGCAGCAGAGTCCCCAGCACTTTCTGTAAATTTACATAATTTTTTCATGGTATGATTCATGTTTTCCTGTATTGGTTGGACTCCATTGGACATCCCATAATGATGCCTTCTGAGGGCAGTATGAAAATATAATTTGGTCAGCCTCCAGTCAAATCTCTGTTGACATTTATTTAAGTTTGTAATTTTACAGATCAGGTCTGTAATTTTACAGAACCGTCCTGGAGACTCTGCTGCACAGATTTTCTGTAAAATCTTCTGTTATTTCTAACAGTGCATGGCGTGCTAATTTTCCCAATGCCTGTGAAAACCGCTTCGCTCGCCGGAAACGGAATCCGCGTTAGTGGAAACGGGCCTAGGGTCGAACCCGCGACCAAAAGCCCACGGTGCTCTCTGACCGAACAGAAGTCGCAACACGCCATACCAGCCGTTCACCCTTCCACGAAAAAACCTCGGGCGGTCTGTGGCAATGTGCCCCAAGCCCGAGGCAATGCACAACAGCTTGTACATTCCCGTCAAAGCCATGTTATGATTATCGACGATTCTTTGCACCGTGGTGTGAAAAGTCAGTGGAAGGCCGGCCGCCATGCTGGATGCCCGGATGTCAACAAAGCCTCACAAATGGCCGATCGCAGCTGTTACATCTGATCGCTGTTGATGCATGTATGTAGATAATGAACGACACGGGCCTAGCAAGCGGTGTATAATCAAAATGTGACCCTATTAATAGACAAATGATAATCAACAGCTTTGACAGGAGCTGACCACCCGTCATGTTTGCAAATACCATGATCAGTTCTTAGTTTTTTCTGCGTGTGTTTGATAAAGAATCTTGTTGTAGCCAATACAAACATCTCACGTAGCAGCTGGTTATAGCCTTTAAAAATCTGTGTATTTGATGCGTTGTGTCATTTTTTTTTTCTTTTAGCACACTGTCTACTGCAAATCTAGGATCACCTAGGGATGTAACCCGCTAAAATAGGAAATTTGTTATTTTGAAATTGTGAATTTCGTGGGTCACGAAATTATTCTTAGTGTCATTTTTGACTGCCACGGCTAATTCCCTTTAAAGTGAAGGCAAAAAACATGATGCCTGTCACCCGTGCATGTGTGAAGGTGGCCTATTGAGCAAGGTGTTGCCAACCAATGAAAATGGTTTAAGTATTATATGCCATGTTAGTTTTATTATTGCTAAGTTTATCGTGGCTGATCTTAAAAAATCACACTAGGCGATACAGTCAGAGTTTTTTTTCCAGTGAAATAGTTAAAGGTGCTCTAGTTCGAATTGTAAACATTACGGTTTGTTTATTTACATGGTTGATTATAATAGTTATTTTTCCTCTGACAGGTGGCAGCACCATGTATACCAAAACATTAATGTTATCTATTTTTATATCTATCTTGATAAATATTCTTGTAACTGAAATATATTTATGATTTTACGCTCAAAAACAAACAAAAAGTTGTGAAAGGCGCGATTTAATTAAATTTTATCTGATTTGTTAGTACTAGAAGTTGACAATAGGTGGCACACCATAATGTTTACAATTCGAACTAGAGCACCTTTAAGTACAATTTTGTCACTTAGTTTTATTATTGGTAAAGTTTATCGTTGGTAATCTTAAAAATCGCACTAGGCGATAGTCAGCGTTTTTTTCCGGTTGCCGCTCTGACTTGCATGGCACATGAAAAAATGACTAAACTGCTCCCTGTTTGTCTCGCTGAAAGATTAATTGAGAAGGTGACTTAATTTACTGGCAAAGCGAACCACGGCCTGCCCACTTTGACTGCGATGATACCAAATCAGGAGAATTAACTTCGTGATGCGACTAAAACAACACCCGTAATCTAGTCTCGAGAAGACATCGATCTTTCACACGTATAGTCTCCCCACGTCTGGTACGAAGCTGGCGGCACACATAGCAACTCATGTCTGCGAGATTTCCCAGTGGTCTCATCTCGATCACTTACTGAGCTCCCAAATGATGAAAATCCTCTGCTAGGCCTATGCATTGCTCAGCAGAATCCTCAACAAAGTGAGCCTCAGAATGTGGTCAACTAAACCCCTTATCGCATGATCCATCTTGCCCAACCAAGGTTTCCTGTCACTCCTACTATCGCTCCATCCACCCTTGCCGACCACCGTAGTATTTATCGCTCGCATTTGCCGCCCATGAGCGTGGCGGCTGAAGCAGCCAAACGTTACTGAAAGCGCGGTTTATGACGAAGATAGGAACATTGTGAGGTTTGGATCGATGAAAATCTCAAAATGAAGAATAATCTAATACGTTAATGCATGTTTTATTCACAAAACATTGGATTACACCATTGACAGTGGTGGGGGTGTGTGCGGTCCATAGAACGACCTGTCTGCGAGCAGGATGACAAACGGTGGTCGTCAAGGGTGAAGGGAGCGTAGTTCGAAGGGCGGAGTGACCGGAGGCCTTGATTAGTCAAGATGCGCATGATCGGGACTGCTCTCCATTCCAGTTTCGAGTGGCGCGAGGTTTTATCGACGATAGCTCCGCAACGGCTGGGTCAAATTTGACATATACATCAATCGATTTGTCTTTTTTGGCGCTACAGCCATCATCATTGTCATTTTCCCGCAAAACGTGACAGAAAAAAGTTCCTTCGCAAATCACAGTTTGTGTTGACGGCCGAAATGGCGGCCATTTTGAAATGACGAAATGCATCGCACACGTGTAAACTGCACTGAACACCATGGCGAAATGAAGTGGGTTTTGAGACAGGGATCCGTTATGTCGGCCTTACGCGAAAAATGAAGGTAGCAGAAAGATACCGGAAAGAAAGACAAGTCGATTGACGTATGTTTCGTCAAATTTGACCCAGCCATTGCGGAGCTATCGTTGTCAAATGTCCTTAGTATACGAGAATTTCAACTTACTCAGATGAACGCACATTACATAGGCTACACCAAAATTGCAGTTGTTGTAAGATCACATACGCCCGGCTTTGCCAGTGGAATCTGTCTCTCTAACGCCAGTGACAGGACTTGATTCGAAGACATCAACAGCCTGTTTTGTGGTCAGCAATGCCGACCATCACCAACAGGAGAAGCTGGACCTCGGCAATGCCAGTCCTCTGTGAGGGCACAGAGACATGGCTCTGCCACTGGGATCTAGCTCCTCCAACATGATCGTATCAAAAGCGTCGGTGTCAGGCCTCCGATTCGAAGATATCAGCACCCTGCTGTGTGGTCAGCAATGCCGACCATCACCAACAAACTTTTCTTCATCGAAATGACGAACTTTGGTTCGTTTTCCACCACCAAACTGAGTATCTATTAAATTCGTCAAAATGACAAGTCATGGTACGACAAGTCATGGTCAAAATGACGAACCTGGACTTGCCATTTTGACGAATTTAGATACTCAGTTTGGTGATAATGAAAACAACCTAAGTTCGTCATTTTGGCGAAGAAACGTTTTTCAGTGTGGCAGACTTCTGTGGCCTTACAACTGCGATTCTGTGTATTGCTGTGTATCCATTATGGAAATTAATAGGCCCTTCCTCACCACCCCCTAGTGACCCCGCAACACTGAGTCATAACAAGTGCATAGGCGTCGTTGATCATGCACTGAACAATGTAGGACATGCATATGCCTTTGTCATGGCTTACGTGGTTCTGTGCAAAATGGTTTCTAGTCTGTAAGCCACTGCACCCAAACAGCAACCAATTTGCATTTTTCCGATTTCAAAAAATCACCATGTGCGTTTGCATCGGTTACTATCCAAAAGACAATGGGTATCATCCACGTCAGGTCACGGAGGACGTGGTAATTGATGATCCCCGGACACTTATCCAAGCCTTCGTTACGACAGCTTGTAATTAACCTCACAATGATGACGACACAGAACCGCTGTTTCCTGTCAAATTGCCCTTGATCGCGTGGTTTGGCCTCACGCACTTCACTGTACTGTGTAATTTATATACAATTACCATACTTCGTTAGGTAAATTCGTGAGCACGATTTTCTCTCGTTAGTAACCAGGATGAACAATGCGGTGATATCCCCAGAGAGTGACTGCGTGGCTTCGAGATTAAAACATGATCGGAACACTTTGTCAAAATGCGTATGGTATAAAGATGATTAATGGTGAAACAAATTGATATTTTGTCTTTGCAATATGTTCATGGAGAATATCTTTCTTTTATTTGTATTTTCATCTGTGTTTTGTCGAGTTGGCATTGTTTATGAACTGTACATCTCCTGTGACGGCTTTCAGGTTATGGGCTGTACTTCCATCTGGCTCAAAGGACGAAGTGAGGGCTGAACTACAGCTCCTTGAGTTCCCCAGGAAGGTTTCTAGAGAGACTGGGGTGATAATGTAAAGAACTTATATAATAGGGAGGTTTAGAAATCAAACGATAAACCTAAACTTTACGACAACGTTATTTTTCATACCACACATTAACCAGGTTTTATATTGCATTTTCGGTACAAAAATAACGTTGTCGTTAACATTTATGTTTATCGTTTGATTTCTAAACCTTCCTATTATAAGAGTGGGATACCTAAACTTCACTTTTAGCGATTTCTTGAAATAATACTGGCTTTAAACATGTATCTTTATATCATTTTTGTAAAACGTAAAATATCACGGTTTTTAAAACTACAGAAATAAATTTCTTTTTTTCTTCAAAATATTGACTGACCCCTCACCATAACCTTGCGAAGAAGAATCATATAATCAAAATTCAAAAATAAAATCACTCTATTGATTTTAATCAAGGGTATAATTTAGGATGCAACTTTTCACAAAGTTTGTTCCCTCCTATCTTAAGAAGATGTCTTTGAAATACAACCTTATTGATTAATTATGTCCAATTAAAGAACAGTTTGATGAATGCTGTGTTGACGGATGTTAAAAAAATAAAGACCATGTGATGGTTAAATCCGTTGTCCTAATGGGCGAGGCCTAAATCACCTTTGATAGAGATATTTTCTTTTCAAGTCATGAGATTTAAAATTAAAAGTGTGAAGATCTTGTGATGGGAAAAAATAATGCTGACATCGACAATATTTTGATATGAAAAATAAAGACGATGTTGAAAGTGAAAATGTGTGAAATGTTGAAAATGCAGCAAAGGTCGATGGATTTTGTTATTCTGCAAGGATTGTGCTCCTAGAAGTAACATTGACCCCCGTCTGTATATTTCATATCGAATCTTATATGATGGTAAGTACACTTATCTGTTGTTCAGTGTACATGTAACTCTGCATTGCTTAACCTGTGTCTTATACATGTTCTAAAGATGACGTTGGCCTCAACCAATCTCGGCTTAACAGGTGGGCTAAGTAGGCCTACAGTAATACACTGCCTGTACATTTGAGGTCGAATCGCCGCGTGAAATCTAATTTCACACAGCTCTAGGAAGGTCACTAAACATTTATTAGAGTGTTTTTTTAAAAATTCTAATGTTTCTGTCTCGACAAATCTCGCGAGACGTGAAAGACGCGAAATTTGTCTCTCTCCCCAAAAGACTGCCAGTACGGGCCATATTCATAAAGGGTCTTTTAGACTTAGACGCGTGTACTTCGTCAAATGCGTGGTGGAAGTGTGTGCATTTGGTGAAGTTACACGCCTCTAAGTCTTGAACACCCTTCATGAATATGGCCCTATATTTTCAGTCTCTGCAAATGTCAGATGTTGTATAATAGGCCTCCCTTAGCATCGGTCGTGAAAACATTTGTAACAATGGGGAGTTTAAGAAATCAAACGATAAACGTTAGCTTTACGACAACATTATTTTTGTACCGAAAATGTAAATGTAAATGTAATCTGGTGAATTCGCAGTATGAAAAATCACGTTGTCGTAAAGTTAACGTGTATCGTTTGATTTCTAAATCTCCCTAGTATCCGTCTGCTCACTGACAGAAAGGCTACTGTACGTTCCTTCTGCTGGCATTCTTACGACGCCTAGGGCCTAAACAATCATTACCGTAAACAGAATCAAAATGCACAAATATCATCCTCATTTAGAGATAATCATTTCGTTAAATTGAATTTCCTTCTTTAACAACTGTATACTTATTACCACTAAACATCAAGGATTATTCTTTTGGAAATCACTATCACAATGGCTATGGTTACTTTTTACGAATACCTAGCCGCAGGCATGAGGCGTTTGGATATGAATAAGGGTTATTTCAAAACAAATTCTCATACGATGATATGTCTGAAGCTGGAATTTACTCTGAAGAACAAACGTTGAGTGTCATGGCTGCTGGGTGCTGGAGGCTGTTCCAAACATCAAACACACCCGTTGCTGATTAAATCCAAAGAACGAGAAAGCACAAAAATTGACACACAAAATGACAAATACATGTATCAAGAAGTCAACTTCCAGTTGCTGATTAAAAAGTTAAAGTTAAAGTTTGGGTTTATAGTCTGATATCAACTACGGTAGAGGTTCTCATCCGACTTTACGCTTTAACCCCAGTCTGTCCTGAAACCTTTCAGTAGAACTCAGATGAGCTGCCCATTCAGCGCTACAATCGAGCATTTCCGACCGGTACCGATTTATACACCTGGGTGGAGAGAGGCCAGTGAGGCAAAGAGACTTGACCAAAGTCTCACGCCCAGTGGGATTCGAACCCGGGGCCCTCTGACCGCTAGCCGAAGCCCCGGACCACTACACCACCAGGCTCCTGATTAAGGGCAAATTACAAGGCTAAGCTGGCATGCCTCCATATAACATTTAGGCCTATTCATTGTTTTTTTTGCTTGTCTTTATTTTTAATTTTTAGTGGCGAATGATTTGCAGGCCCGAGTCTGATACCACAGGTTAACAGAGGAGGGGCGTGCTCAACTGGTGGAAAAGCCGAACCCTTTCGCATAGGGACACGCCCAACGGCTTCACCTGTTAACTATAAAGTTCACACAATAGACAAAGCGTCGCCTTGAGCAATGATTATGAATATATTTTTATTTCTCTTAACCACACTAATGCGATTGTTTTCAACAGTCGGCGATTACTATAATGGTCACGAATTGATGATACCATAGCAGATATTTTTACTTACTTGAAAATTACCTAATAACCAAAATGACATTCAGGCTTACGTTCTCGTAAGTACAAGAACGTAAGCCTTAAATGTCATTTTGGTTATTAGGTAATTTTCAGCTTTTGTTTTGTTGCAGAACCTTTTAAATTAATGAAGCTAGAAGTGGTGAAACCTTATCATTTCATTATCATTATTTATCAAATGATGCCAATTTGATTTGAGTTGTAAATGTCAAAAAGTTCGAGTAAGTGCACAAATACAGATCCAAGAAAAGGCACACTCCCCAGCAGGGTTTTTACTCGCTTCCTTTCATCCACTCACACTTGTGGCGAGTGTATAGAGCGAGACCGAAGCCCTGCTATTGGAGAATGAGAAAAACCTCCTTCCTTTTTACCAACGTAATCATCGAGTTCTATGACAAGTCATAATCAGCGATGTTGGTTTCCGAAACGCCTTGCTTTAAATTATCTTTAAATTAGCTAACCTTGTCGAACAGTCTCGAAAGGAGGAATTCCCTTTCCAAATGATTTCACAATGTTGTAATACGTTTATGGTCGTACTCGATTTGAAAGTTTAACAGAACCAGCACAACATATCGTAGCTAGTCCTGGTGGAATACCTTTGCCTGCATTAGACTCTATACATGTACGAATCGAATTTGCCTTGATGCCCCTTGGGATAGTATAGGACCATTGCAAACATCGTTCATTCCTCATCCGTCATATAATTTGTAAAACCGCTATCGCTGAAATCACCATCATCTGAGACATATTGCTCACAAACCCTCCACCCCAAACCACCCTCTTTCGCCCCATTTCCCCCATCCACCCACCTCAAGAGGGGCCCCCTCCCCAGTCGCCATGCCCATCCAGAATTTATACCCACCCAAACTGTAATTGACTCCATGGAAACAATCATGGTCGCCATAGTGCGCGTGCACAATCACCGTGATTAGTCGACTCGTTACCCGGGGTTGCAATCATCACAAATGCCCAGTAATTGTGCCTCCAATCATGAAGACACTAAATTAATGCATTTCATCTTAAGACCTACATGTATCTCAGTCTCAGTAAATGTTAGTTTTCAAATAGATTTTTAGTCAAGCGCCTTGATCACTGTAGGACGTCTAATCCCAACCGTAATGGCCACCTTGATTAGAGCCCTAGTCCTGATGCGGAAAGATCGACAATTTCTGGAGCAATCAGACGATGAACTCGACTCCAAATTGCCTTAAATTTCTCCATAATGATGCTATTTTCTCGTTCTGTTTGCTCTGTCATCAGGCAACGATTTCCCTCGGCGTGTATGGGGAATTCTCGGCTCCGGAATCGCTGACCAACGCACGCATATCCGCAATCAAAAACCGAAGAAAATCTACGCAGATTAACCAGGGATTACTGATTTCACTTTGACTCGGATTTTCTTCGATTATAAGATTTTCAAACGTACGGTTCTGATCCTGTGATGTATTCGTTTCACTGGGATAGACATATTTCATCCTGATGAGTACGTCTTGTGGACGAAAAACAGTTCCTCCACATCTTGATGGTAAAACGTAAAGTCGTCTCCAGATCTTGCAAATTTACGACCCCAACCGGGGTCTTCCTCAGGCACTTTCTATTAGAAAATTAGAAAGTGCCTGAGGAAGACCCCGGTTGGGGTCGAAAATTTGCAAGATCTGGAGACGACTTTCTGTTTTACCATCATTTTGTATGTCGTTATTTGTGCTTCTCTTTTGGATATCGTCTAGATCTTGCAGTGAAATGGATTAGCAATGACACATTCTGCTGAAAACGGATTTTCCAAAGGAGAAACCAGCCACTAAAATGAAACTTTCATCCAGTCAAACTCTAGTTTCACTCTCGGGACCATTTTCTTCACAGCTTTTCGCATTTTAGGCGACAATGTACGGAAGAAATCTTCCACAGATATTCTTCACAAATTTCAGTCTCACTAAGAAAACACAAAATTAATACAAGTATTAATTTCTGATGGATAAATGCCAAGTGCAGGTCTGAAACTCAACATCCTTCTTTGCTTCAGCTCTCATTGGAAATGTAGCCTAGTATAAAACACAGGTCATTAATTCCAACGAGATACAGATGGAACGACACCGTCCGTTGAACAAAACATGCAACTACAAATCGATGATTTCATAATTTTCATATCTTTGAACTCTGACCTTGAACACACCCCATCCTCTATATCACCACAAAGTCGTGGGATCTCAGGCAATTTTCCAGCGGAGCTGCCCAAACAAATAACACAGCATAAACAATCACAATGCTTTCTTTAGCAATTTTCTAATAGGGCGACTTCCAAGAGGTTCACTGCGATTAAAACACGGGGCGTTCCTGGGTTGGTCAAGGTGGGGCCGACCTTTGCGGCCAAAGAATCGAAAACCCAAACCTTGTCATTATAAGGGAGTTTTGTAACACAAGGAGTATTGGTTTGGAAACGGTAATGGTCTTGAAGAACATATGCCAAAAGACATGATGAGCTTAAAATCTGATCGGATCTGAAAGGTGGATATTAGCTTCCCTTCACTTGTCATCTGAAAAGGAATATAATGATATGGTCAACGTGGCGTGAATCCTTATAAGATTTTGATGGCAGCCATCTTATCATTGAGGCCAAGGTCACATTGCTGAAAAGCAAATGTGATGTCTTAATATTTCTGTAGCTGTTTGAGATGGGATGTCCAAGGGATTCGTCGTCGTGGGAACGTTGGATCGGTTTGTTGAGCCTGCAATTAAGGGCGATTCCGTTGGGTCTAGGGGATTCTTTAATCTGCTTTCGAAGCCTACTTTGAAAGAAAGAAGAAATGAGATTATCACACTATAAAACTTTTCACATAAAAACAGCATATCTGAGATAAAGTAATAACCCATCCAAATCCAAAGTCACATGACTTTGTTGTGCTATTCCAAGTTTAAGAATTGGACTGGTATGTTCCACTCATTGCAAACTTTCGAATTTTTATCAGTCCATGGAGACTTTTGCCATGAGTTGTGATGTCACTAGTGTCCACAGGCTGAAGATCTTTATTGTAGTGAATGACCTAATACTGTGACTGCTAGGCCTATTGGTTGTACGTTCATAAATATCAGTAGTGAATGACCTAATACTGTGACTGCTAGGCCTATTGGTTGTACGTTCATAAATATCAGTAGTGAATGACCTAATACTGTGACTGCTAGGCCTATTGGTTGTATACGTTCATAAATATCCATTGAACACATATGACATCACATGTGCTGTGCAGTGGTCCCTTAAAATGATGAGTTTGCTGATTTTTAAAAAAATGAATGACATGTTGCAGATATCAATAAATTTGAGTGTACATGTATTAACGATATTTCAGAAGTTCAAAATTTTACACAATGAATGGACCAGAGTCTCCCTTTAAGGATGAACCAAAAGTGCACAAATGGATATCTAGGACAAAACTAGTCCCTTTCAAATCGCCATGTTTGAAAAACATCCAGTCACTAGGCCTAGTATTGTAATAGAACAGTAACAATAATTGACTACAAAGATTGTCCCCTGGAATTAAGTTCAGGGAGACGAAGTAGGCCTACATGTACTTTGGATAAAGCTCCACTCAGAGGCAACATTTTTCGTCTTTTGTACATGTAACTCTGATCGTTGAAGTACCATATTACTCTGGATTTTCATTATGGTAGAACCCTTGATCATTGAATGGTGACCTCCACAGCAGACGATCCTAACGTCTGCTTCCAGTTGTTCTTCATTTCATCTCATTTCTCGCGCAGGCGACCGATCATGAAACCATACTTTACACAGACACTAATTACAACTTCATTTCAATGAAATGTCAAACCAGCAGAAGTCTCTAAATTGAATGATATTCGCACCTAGAAATTTTCTCTTTGCTTTTTCTTCCAAGTCCCACCGAACAAAACTTTTCGCCTTGGGCCCATATCGTGGGCTGCATTCAACACGGATCCGGGATATTGGCCCTTAACTTTAAACGCCCTTTATCATTCATAAATACCGAGGTGACGATTCTAGCACCAAAGATAAAGACCAAGAACTTAGAAAATTGCCGTAGCTGCGGGTTGTGACCTTCACCGCGGCCATTTTCAATCAAAGGTGCTCTACAGACCAATTATGGTCGTTAAGCCCGTTGGCGGCTTTTGTTCAACTTGGCTATTTCGCACCTTAAAATGTTGTCAAAAACAGGGAAAATGACAGTAAGTATGTAAGATCAGTGACCTGGAAGAAATGGCTTTGACATGTCTGGTAGTTGGCAGACGACAACAGGCATTGGCAACCACGCACACTCCACGGTTTAATGCAAATCGTCGTCTTGGTGAAAGGAGGCTTCCTGACTCTATCCCCGGGAAAGAAATTCACCGTTACCAATCCCTCTCCAGGTGGGGTTTCGTATCTGGGTGTTTGTTAGGCCGCTCTTACATTAGTAGTTCACATAAGGTGTTTATTTTCTGATTTTGATTTTGAATGGAAAATAAGGGGTGAAAAATGAAAAATGAGTAGTTCATTTGTATGTAACAGCAGCCTAAAGCTAGGAATCCACTGTTGATTTTCTACGTTGCGACTTGCTTTGCAACCTGCTACCTGCGATTGAATACGATCGCTAGGAACTGATACACCGGTCGCCGACCTATTGCCGACTGAAATTGACCACATCTTTGCCATTGGTGGAAATCACATTTAGCAAGTCCACTACGGCGATCGAAGGCCCAGTTGCAAAGCAAGTCGCAACGCAAAATCAGCTTGAAAATCAATGGTGGTGGATTCCTAGCTTCAGGTACTGATGAATTCAAAAATTAAAGATTCTTTGAGAGTAGGAGTTGGTCTCCTTCAAATGAAACGAGTTATTGAAAAACATAAAAAATCAAAAATCTTTCTCCACACAACCACTTCGAGTTCTACCCGGCGCATCTATCAGAAAACCGCAGTGTGTTTCTCCCAGGACACTCTGCCATACACAGCTTACGATCTCTGACTAAACCTCCTACCACCACCCCTCAGGAGCGGGTGGCCTCATTCACTTGAACCAACGACAACATGCCAAAAACTTCGCCGACCCGCTGCGCATGCACGAAAACTTCTTGGGCACCAGAACTCAGATAATAACACATCTTTTTTGATGCCACTTCAAAATTAATATCCACAACAAAGGACTGGTGGACTGCGTTTATCTAATGGTAAAGCGCTGTTTAGCGGCTGTCAATGAAGGTTTTTACACCCTGGAATCATTTGGCAAATGTACCCGCATGTCCCATGTGCATTCTTTAATTACGGACCGATTCCTCTTAGGCCGTGGTGTTCCATCAAAGGCCCCTGGGCATCTTTTCCTATACCGTCATTTTACCTGACGCTCTTTGCCTTCTTGGACGTGTGAAATAAATTGTGGCATTCGAAGAATCAAAAGTTGGGATTAACAAGGTAGGTACTGGTGGTGGGTTCATGTTGTGACATGAACGTGCACCACAGACAGGTCAGAACAACACGGCCATCATGATCACTCTAGTAAGGTGTGAACGGTCTTATCTGCCGCGGTGTTACTGTGAAATTGAGTTCATTATTCGGTGTAAGGGAATATCATTAGCCGTGTTTACACCTATGCAATTTTTCCAGGCCCGGGTTCGAATTTAACCCGGATCCATTGAATTTTCTGTCCACACCTATTATTCGTCTTACGATATTGAACGCTGGCCATGCTATTTATAGACACACCACCCATTCAATTTTAGCAGACCGACACCTGTCGGTGGGCTCAGTAAACGTTTTAGCCCGGCATTTTTCTGTCCACACCTTTGAAATTGCCGGGCTAAAGTATAATCCGGATCAGACCCGCCGAGCGAAAGCGGGCTAAATTAGTCCGGCAATTTTTAATCCGGATCCGATTTTCATAGGTGTAAACGCAAAAAAGGCGGGTCAGAGCCGGGTCAGGTCCGGCAATTTCCTCAGGTGTAAACACGGCTATAGACCCTGCCCTGGGCGTGGTGTGGTTCTTGCTGTTATATTACGGTCGTGATAATGGAAGAGGTTCGGGTGTCCTTTGCAAGCATGTGGAGGTATTCTGAATATCACGCATAATTCGAAAAATTGGGGGCAATTTCGTATGTTGTGTGTTGTGTTTACATCAGCTTTTGGTACATACATGTAGGTCCATGGTATCAACAAATTCAAGCTATTTCGCAGGCTTGCAGCAGATTTTTGACGGCCCAGGTTTGGGCAATTTTTACGACTGAATATTATTGAATTTTATTTCCATGCAATAATGCATTAATTAAATCGGAATTTTTACGCCATCACATCTCATCTTTTCACGATCGAAAAACCTGGAAAATGTATACATGTATATACACTGTAAATTGATTCAGTCGACTTATGACACGTTTTACAACCCACTACTATTGGTATCAAAAAAATTCTAGAGGGGCATAGCACCAGCAAATTACAAACTAAATGTAAATAAACAATGATTTTCGTGGCCCGCGAAAATACCCGTGTACATTTATTAACTTTAAAACTTGTCTCTAAACTACATTTAGAAATGTGTACAGAACAAAATCACTACTACATGTGGATAAATTAAGCGTTTTTTGCCAAAATTGCACAACTTTTGTTTACAACTGAAAAATGTCATTCGAAGATAATCAAGAGTCGTGTATGTCCACAACATTCTATTAAAAAAAGAGAGAAGGCAAGAAAACGTGGGATTAAATGTGACAAACAACACTCGAAATAAATTTTGCAATACCAAAACACAAAAACAGAGACGTAATAAGTGTAATATTGCCACTGACAGCCACCTTTTATGACGGTAAATTTCTATGCCGGAAGGGGCCACGGCATCAGACAAAATCGACAAAACCAAAACGCCATTGCGAGATATTACGAAGAAAAGTATTACGTAATTCCTGTAGAATTTTCGCAATGTTGTCATCAAATGCCATTGCATTGATCTCCTCAATTCTCCGCCGTAAATGTGGATATTTCAGATTGCCGATGACCACTGGCCTGTAATAGATTTTAATGAGCCTAATTTTCGCTAAATGGGGATGCGCTGACCACGGTAATGATTCTTTCCCCTAAGGGTCCGCGGATGGAGCTGACTATTACAGTGCATCGCTACCTATAGTCTCCGGGAAAACGGTGGTGTCCGGTGGCAACCCTGGTTCGCATCCGTATGGTTCACCATGTTTGTAGCCTGTTCATGTGTAGCTCTATACTGGCCATGCTGGCTACATGTAGATGTTCATGGTGAGGTGTTTAACTTGATATGTTTGATTGAGAAGTGTATGAAGAGATTTGAAGACGATGAAGACACAGTATGGGCCGATTTAATAGACGTTGGCTAAGTTAACCATTGGTTCCACCAAAAATAGATAGGGGTGCAACTAAATTTTTATCAAAAAGTCCTGTTTGGATGGATAGTAAGCGCTATACAGAGCTTAGAAAATAGGGCTTTTTAGTGAAAAATTTAGTTCTACATTTTTCGCACGCCTATTTATTTTTGGTGGAACCAATGGTTAGTTCAGCCAACGTCTATTAAATCGGCCCTAAGTTTCGAAAGCTTGTATCGGGTCCTCGGACCAATAAACAGTTGATCGTCAACAAGGTGTCACACTCATTCTCTAAGTATTTCAACAATTAGATCAACACGGCAACCTACTACCTATCATTTAAAGTGAATTAATTTTAGGCGAATTTTCTACTTTCCAATGTGATTTTTCCAACCATCTAAAGCGAATTTTCGTGTCTCTGATGCGAATTTTCTAATCATTTAAAGCGAATTTTCTGATCTTTAATTTGAATTTTCTAATCATTTGGACGAATTTTCTACTCTCTAATGCGATTTCCAAACCATCCCAAGCGAAATTTGCATTCTTTTACGTGAATTTTCAAATCATTTGGACGAATTTTCTAATCTTTTATGTAAATATTCTGATCATTATATTTAGAGCGAACGTTCTACTTTCTAACATGTCTAATGTGATTTTTCTAACCATATGAAGCGAATTTTCTAATCTTTTATGCAAATGTTCTAATCATGTAGAGCAAATTTTCTATTTCTTTGAAGTGAATATTCTAATCTGAAGGTTAATTTTCTATTCATCTAATGTAAAAGTTATTCTCATTTTTGGGCCACAAACTTACAGGCCCGTATTCTAGAAGCCTCCTTAACTCTACACTGTTAAAAATGCTGACAACACTTTGCTGTCAGCAGAGTAACACAGCACTTTTCTGTATTTTGACACCACCCGTTTACTGTATTCTGACAGCAAAATTGTACGAATTCTACAACAAATGCTGTCTTTAAAACTGAGAAACTGTAATCTTGCTGTTAAATCCCAGTGAAAAAAACAGCAGTTTACAGTGAAATAAATTTTTCAGCAACCTTGCAGTGAAAATTCTGCTGTAAATTTACAGATATTTTTAACAGTGTAAGGTTCACTTTAAGCTTTTGTATTCTGCCCTGCAAACAATAGCTAAAGGTAAACCTTAGCGTTAAGGAAGCTCTAGAATACGGCCCACAATCTTCGTCAAACTATGTAAAATCATCATTTTCACGGGCGTGTAGTATTCTCTGGCGTCATTTCTCGCACCAACTCATGATTTTCATCACTCATTCCGCCTTCATTAACAGCCTTAATCCGCATCCCCTCCTGCTCTAACGATCCGTTAAGAAAGGGATCGTTTAAGACAGACATTCCTTGGACACTCGCGCGGAAGGTCCCCGCCCAAAATTACGGCGACCAATTAGCGACTGCTTGTGATCAAACCTTGGGATCACTCAGACTTCTCGGGCAGAAAACATGCCCACGGATAATGAGGAAAACTCGTGGTGTTTTTGTTAAAAATCCTTAAATCTGCCGAATTTAGCACGAGACGCTGCTAGTCTCCAAACGCGAGCCGCACCGCGGTGTGTCTCTTTGACTTCCAGCCATTTCCAATCAAGTATCTCTGAAGACTCTTCAGCCTAATAAAGCGGTCCTTAACTACTCTGACTCCGAGTTTAACATCTTCAAAAGGCCTAATTCAGCCTCCTAGTGCTCCACAGCCTATTAGCGAACAAAAATACACCTCCGAGGTCCTGGCACAACTGCTGCCGCGGTGGTTTTGTTGGCCGCACAGCACGGGACCTTTCCACCGGTCCCTTGTCTCCAGCGATGCTACAAATGCCCGGGGAAGGTTGAACCTTATTGTCCCTGCGCAGACGCCAGAAGGAGGCAGAGGTCCACACCACACCCTCCTTTATCCGAGTCTGAACCCCGACCACAAACAGCCAGACTTCAAGCATAAAGGCAGTAGTTGATGAAATAAGTCAACTCATACATTTGTCTCCCATTTTGCTGTTTTTTTTTCCTTTTTAATTTCTATTAAAACATGAATGTGTCCATACTTCCTCACAATTTTGTTCTATTATTTCCTTCCTTTTTTTCTTTTCTTTTTTTCAATAAATTACTTTTTTCTGACTTTTACTTTAAGTCATGAATCATTCTTTCTCCAATCTGCAAGAATTTATTTTACTTATTTTAAAGATAATGTATCACGCCTTCATTGTTTACATTCAATGTCTGTAAACATGGATGTTTACAGTATGTTTTTTTTACCTTTGGGACATACCAACCCACCAAATTGTACTTTCGGTATCAAAAGAACTTCTAGAGGGACATGCCACCAACAAATTACTCATAAGACAATGAAAGACTGGATATAAACAAACACAATTTAAATAAACAATGATTTTCGTGGCCCACGAAAATACCCATGATACATTGGGCCATATTCATAAAGGGTGTTTAGCCTAATCAGCGTACAAATTCTGCATTACACAGGTTAAAGGCCTAGAAAACTATTGTTCTGCTTTCTGTATGCTGCCTGATCTCTGGCATTTACCCACAAGATGATCACACGCGTCTAACTTTCCTGCGTCTCAGTGTGCGAGGACAAAAGAAAGTGTTGGACAAATTCTAGACAAGCCTGCCTGATCGTTTAACTTTTCCTTTGTGCTCTTGGGCTTAGACGCAGGAAAGTTGTACGCGTGTGATTATCCTGCGGGTAAACCCCTCTGGTGAAGCACCATACAGACATCAGACAATAGTTTTCTAGGCCTTTAACCTGTGTAATGCAGAATTTGTACGCTGATCAGGCTAAACACCCTTTATGAATATGGCCCATTATCTTTAACAATGTTCCTCATTTTTTGAAAAATTCTTACTCTTTCTTTTTTTCTCGAAATAGTATCATCGTCATCATCATCACCAACACCCACCACAGAAATTTAATATCACTCACCATCATTTAAAGGACTTTTTTGAATACAACCATCATATTTTTCAAGGTCTTTTTAAAAAGTTGGCTGTCATGTGTTAAATACTACCACTATCAGTATAGAATGTCGTCGAAACCTTTGAAAGTCACATACTCAGTACTATGACAAACAACTACTTTTTCATTGATAGCTAAACATATCATTACGAACGAGAAGCTTATTATTACACAAAAACATGGTAATAGTGAAGCGGCCAAGTTGACTACTCAAAGAACCGTTGGGCAACATCAAGGCCAGGGTACCACCATAAAGGAATTTATGGTACAACTGGAAAGAAGAGGTACTAAGGTCTAGGTCAGTCGTACATAAAAATCATCATGATACATTATGGGCGTGTTTCAAAAAGTGTTCCGTCAGACACCAGAAAAATTTCACCATTCTTTTGTCTACTGGTGAAAGGCTGTTTCTTGAAACTCTACAATATTCATGTCAGATCTAGGTATCGTGGAGTTCTAAATTATGGCACTGAAAACTAACTGATCTATTAACCCTTTGAAGTCTGACAGCAGAAAGTAGTTTTGGTGTCGGACGGAACGAAAGATTTTGCTGGTAAGCTCAATATTTTGTGATACCCTCCTTCAAACGACTGTACACTGTACACTAATAGTTAAAGGTCTACATTATGAAATACTACATTTGATTTTTGGAAAATCAGTGGCACAAATCTTTGTGGTCATTTCAAAGTTAAATGTTGCTCATTTTCTTGGGTGACCAATTTAGAAACAACCAAAGAACGACAAAGCACAAAAATCGACACACAAAATGATAAATATCAAGAAGTCAACTTCCAGAAAATTGCAAATTTTCGAACCCAACCGGGGTCTTCCTCAGGCACTTTTCAGTTCGAGAGACCAGAAAAGACTTTTGTCCGAGCTCTTTTCTGGTCTCTCCAACTGAAAAGTGCTTGAAGAAGATCCCGGTTGGGGTCGAAAATTCGCAAGTTTTTGAAACAACCCATATTTCTTTTATTGCTCTTCTATAAGAGTTTGACAACGTACATTTTTTTCTTTGTTTTGTTTTTTTGTAACCTTGAAAATTCCAGACCCCTTAAATATTTCCCCAGCTTCGTGTAATTCCACCCCTCCTTGCTAACCAAGCTGTGATTTGATCGGATACTGTTCACTCAGTTTTACAGTGTCCTTGTGGTAGCACAGCGTGTGCATCAGATATGTAGGCGGGGGCGTTAGCATGGCTTACTTAACATCGAAATCGCATGGTCGTCCTCCTTTGAAGTCAAGTGAGTTAGCACAAAGGAAAATGTGCATTTACACGTGATAGGGCGATATCATTGAGTTGAAAAACCTGGCGTGTCAATTAAAATTGCATGGCATTTATGACTAGATTACGATAGGGTATGTGTTGCACAGATGTCTGTTTCTTGATGATCCGTAACTCTTAAGGCCCGTTTACACACGTAACTTTTCATATGCAACTTCATGCAACTTGTTGCATAAACCTGATGCATAACGGGGCCAATAATGCTCCGGCTTCGGCCCCGCTATGCCATACTGTTTGCACTCTTTAAGTTGATCAATAAAATCAATTCAATTCAATTCACAAACCTGATGAGACCAAAAAGTTTCATAAAAGTTGCATGTGTAAACGGGTCTGCAACTTGTTGCAACTCGATCACGCTGGATGTTGCATCGATTTTTCTATGTGTAAACCGTTCCAGGTAGTTTGCAACAAGTTGCAAGTTGCTGCAACTGCAACCTAGTGTAAACCGCCCTTTATACACGTTGAACTAGCCTAGCTACACTTCATTCCACATCCGAGTGGCGCGAGGTTTTCAGCCGATATCTCCGCAACGGCTGGGTCAAACTCGACATACCATACATCAATTGACTTGTCTTTCTTGTTGGTATCTTTCTGCTATCTTCATTTTTCGCGTACGGCCGACATAACGGATCCCTTTCTCAAAACCCATTTCATTTCGCTGTGGTGTTCAGTGCAGTTTACAGGCGCGCGATGCATTGCGCCATTTCAAAATGGCCGCCATATCGGCCGTAACACAAACTGTGATTGGTGAAAGAACTTTTTTTGTCACGTTTTTCGGGAAAATGACAGTGATGATGGCTGTAGCGGCAAAAAGGACAAATCGATTGATGTTTGGTATGTCAAATTTGACCCAGCCGTTGCGGAGATATCGTTCATAAACCTTGGATGTGGAATGAAGAGTAGTCATTATGAAGTCAGTGTTGATCCCTTCCAACGACAAAGGGCATTTTCTTCAATTTTGGTCAGAGAGCTTAGTTGGTTGAAGTAATGTAGCTCTTGGCCTATCCTACACGTCTGTCAATGTGGGCCTAGTAGGAAAGGACTTCACTCACGACAGAATTTCAGGGAGTCCTCGCCAATGCCGTCTTCCCAGGCTGTGCTTTCAGTACAATCCGACGAGCCCCGTGCCTTTCGTGGGCCCGCAACAGAGGTTACGGTAAAGGTGGCAGGCATTTGTAGCCAATGGGAATCCTAGCTACGATAGAGGGCAGCACACGGAAACCCGGTTCTATACAATGGACGCCTTTCGTGTGGGAAATTGATCAGGACCGGGATGTCAGTTTCATTTCAATCGTTTTAACCACTAGTGACACCTATTGGGGCACTGGGCTGAGGTCCCCATTATCATAAACGCAATAGGGCCTACATGTACAAGACCGGTGTAACGTCGATCAGTGTTCCCCGTATTTCTGTGTTTTTCTTATTTTTTCCCTCCTGACGGATTAAGCGGCGACTAACCCAACAATAACCATTCTAGGCCGTGTCTATTGTTGGGGAACACTGAGCTACAGAAACACTCACAGATGTTACACCGGGTCTCAATAGTATGGGCCTGAAGAGGGACTCTCTGTAGGCCTATGTCAAATCCAAATGACTGTGCATCTACTTGGATTCACGGCAGCACCATATTTAGATTTGATCTCTACCGCAGTCATCAACCGCCATTTTACATTTCAAATAAGTTAACCGAGTTTCAAATGGATATTTTTCTGGGCGTACCCGACCCCCATGTTCCCACAAGTTATACTAATCGAGCAAAGTGGTTTCTGACACCTCTCTTTATGATTGGCCACAACCGCAAACAAATTCTAATAATTCCAAAAATGGACGCATTCAAAGTGCAAAACATAATGCAAACGAGACAGACAAAACGCTATAAAACTGTAAAGTATTCGTGGATTTTGGATATTGCATGGCTATTATGACTGATAAACCTCATGCCGATTGCTTATCAATGGAGTTGCCAAATGCACAAAGCGGACTCGAGGTGCCAGTTGTCGTTCTATAAGTGTAATTCATTGATTTTTTTTCAGTGATGCGCGGAGCAGAATTGATGGTTTTCAAAGGTAGATTTTGACAATATAGGTTAATTGAACTCACGCTGGGCTGGACAGTTAGCATGACAACTTATAAATGGTATGACTAGTGTTGAAAAGGTGCTGAAATAGCATGTGATTGGTGGATGTGTTTTTGTGATAATTGAAATAAGTAACGAACTTCGATTGCCATAAAACCGTCTCGTCGTCTCGTGACGAGCAACGGTATGTTTGTACGGTGGCTCATTAGGGAGTCGGCCGTTTTATTCGAATGAAGATCCACGTTGCATTTTGTTGGATACATGTATGTGAAATTTCAAACTGTAATTCTTGAGCGTCAAGGCAAAAGCTACCAAGTCACATTTTGGTCAAAATTGAGTTGATACCGTTTTGGACTTACTAGGTTTGGTCTCATCTTCTAAAGCATATTTCTCAAAATTGAAAAAAAGTGATTTGCTTGATTTTGTCTTAACACTCCAAAATTGGTGACGCATCCCTGTTCCTTATTTTTTTAAATCGTAAAGTTTGTAAAATAAGCCCCTTGTTTATTTGCAGTTAATGATGATTTAACCTGACAGTAAGTATAAGGGTCTTAAATAGGTTTGCCTGTGATCCCTGGGGTAGAAAGGCGTTTTAATGGCATACAACAAAAAGGGCTAACAAGCAAACTGTCACCATTAGCCTAATGAAGGGGGTATTTTGTTCCCTACCTTTCGTAATAAGACCCTCGAAAATATCTTATCAAGTAAATAGCTTATTACGAGGCGGGTTATTGGTGACCCAAAGGTGTCGACTTTAAAAGGGTGGTTTGATTTTCAGTGAAACAATTTTAAGACCCTTATTTAGACCCTAATTTCTCCTGATGACATGGTTTCATTGTTTAACACAAACAAAGTTTTTTGCCATTTCACGCCCTTAAGGTCCCGGCCAGTTAACCCCAAGACCCCCTGTAGTGTTTCAACAGATTCGTCAAAGGACCCTAATTTTGCAATTTTCACCCTTGCATTATAAACATAGATAAATGACTATAAATGGCTAAAGAGTAGGGCCTACTTCAATTATTATCAATGTCTACATAGTATTTTTTCGTTTGTTCCCACTGTGCTTTTACATAGTCTACCCTCGTATTAACACCCGTCATAGTGCCTTCCCTTGTAATTTCAATGCCTAAGGGTCGGCTTCGAGTTGCCGTTGGAACCCTACTCCCGCTGAGACGAAAGGATTGCCCCTTGCCGCTCTAGGGACTGAGTGAGTGTCAGTACTGTAGGCTAGATGTCCTTAAAAATACACTACAATGATAACCGATAATCCCGGGCCGATAATATACAAGAAGTCAACTTTAATCCAGAATATTGCAAATTTTCGACCCCAATCGGGGTCTTCCTCAGGCACTTTCTAGTTTGAAACTCCAGAAAAGACTGTCTTTTCAGCTCTTTTCTGGAGTTGCCTGAGGAAAACCCCGGTTGGGGTCGAAAATTTGCGAAGTTTGGAGACAACTTTATGTTTACTATCATTTACTTATTAGGTGTTTTGTTCATTCTGCCATGGAGGTATACTTATTTTATACCTCCATGATTCTGCCAAACCTTGGCGAACTGAAACTACATCTGAGTAGAAATGCTTGATACACTTCGGCCCTCGAAGGTTTGTTATCTCCACCCTCCTGGGTGCTCCCCTTCAGAAATGCTACAGATTCTGGACTTGGTTGATGATGTGCAGGGATCCTTGCTGTATGTTGAACCATCCTTACATGAATGACGCTGAAAATGCCAATCTGGGTTTTTCTGCTAGAATGCAAAGAACTTCCCCTGGTAACAACAAAATCAGCCGAAATATGTGACAGACGGGGTGACAGAAACGTGTTGGTCTCTTCAAATGACACATGTATCCCTATTTCACACCTATAAATAACGAACGCTTTTGATAACCTACATATAAGGCCAGGCTGACCTAAGGTGGGTTATTTTTCCGAGTCGCCATTGCCTGAGCAACGAGTGTAGCCGAGTAAGACAGGTGAGAAATAAAATAAATGGTACAAATTTGGCCTTATTCAATAATGTGAGAACTAATGAGGCGAGAATGTGATGCGCAGTGACGTAATGCACGTGTTTCGATGACGTAAGAAACATGTCTGACAATGACGTAGTGTAAGTCAAATGCGAGAGCATTATCCTGTTTTCTGTTTGGCTATTATGTTTTTGTGGTCCGCATGACTGGGTTTAGGGTTGGTTGAACGGTCTATACATGCATACCGCTTCTATGAAGCTGTCATATGGGGGGAATTCAGTGTTTTCAACGCTAATGGGATACTTCCAGACCAGTTATTCCAGGCAAAGCCCGATTAGCTACCAACTTGAGCGAAGTTTTTTGACGTACAATCATTTCATTTCACGTGTGGAAAACGAAGAGCCCGCAACCTGAATTGAGGGACTGTTCACTTTGTGAAAAATATTATATTGAGTTTGCTTAATAAGGAGATACGTGGCCTGGTAGTGGTATGGCCAGTTCAGGCAGAAAGCCAAACAAATACGAATGTTTTAGATGTTGTCGGTTTGTGCCGTTCCGCTTTTTATAAGCATCCGTCGTTGTTGTCGTTCCACGAGTTACCTCAAGCGAGAGAAAATGACAGGTCAGGTGCGAAAATGTTTCAACCGAATTACAACGCCAGACATTTTGTTGGATTAAGGACCTTACTATAAAAATATATATCAGCTAGAGAGCTCAGTGAATTCGAAAATATTTACATCTACACATCACCGAAAATTTGCAAGATGTGGAGACGACTTTATGTTTTACCATCATTTTGTGTGTCGTCTTTGTGCTTCTATAGACATCCTGCGAAAGTCCGCCATGACAGGCCAGAAGGGGTAAACAAACCTTGGGCCTAGTGCATTGTACAGACGGCAAGCACAGGAGCCAACTTTACAAATGCACTAGGCCCCCTAGGCCGAGGTTAATGTTTACCCCTTCTGAGCTGTAATGGCCGACTTTCGCAGGATGTCTATTTTGGATCACTGCAGGCCTAAACTAGAGTATCTCCTACCCCTGGTGGAGGAAGCCCAAATCTAAAGTCAGCTGTATCTAAAGTACGGACAAATAGCACATGACATAAACGCAACCTCGTTTATCAAATATTTTCAACTTCTACATGTACTTATACATGTACAGGATCACGAGCTTTTGTACTGAGTGATCCATAAATTGTCATGACTGTAAATTTTTAATCACTGATCTTAAAAATCCGCCCTCGTTTCTGGAGTATCGTATAGGCTAGTTCTCCTTCAAAGGAATCAGCCCTACTAGACCGTCGTCTTTAAGCACAGGTAAATGTCTCTCAGGCATTCCTCTGCAATACAGGACAATGCTTTTGGAACAACCTGTGAAACTGGCCATCAAAATGCCGGTGACAAAACGACGGAAATCAGTAAATAACTTCGAAATAACACCGGGCAATTTATACCCTTTCTTCCCTGACACCTCTGACTATGCCTCGCCCTTTCACGGCCAGATATCTACGTAATTAATCGGGATAAAGTATCGGATGAACGGAGATAATTTAGGCCGCAAATCCTCTTCGCTTCCTCTTAAGAAGTGCCATCATTCGACTGTCTCCTTTCACGGATCGCGCCATTGTGAAAACAGTTTACGCTGAGGAAATAACGCGTCGACGATGAATGGGGATAAAGGTGTTCAGATTGGCTGACATGTTTGCTGAATAGAGCGACCACGGTCTATGAATGTCTCCTATCCTGTTGGCCATGTATCTTAACATGCTGCAAATATTATTCATTATACTAGGAAAAGATTTAACATGGCGTGCTGGTGCGAAATCAGATGTCGTGATGCGTGACGGACGTGGGGCTTGAGTAAATTTCGTTTCGGGCTTCAACTGAATCTAAACAAACCAAGAAATAAGATTTAACCTGAAAATCCCCTCAAACGACGCAAATCGCAGGATTATCAAACTTTCAAGTTGGAGAATTGGGCGGAAACGATGATTGCAGATTCCTAAGGGGAGTGCGCAGACGATAGGGTTGGTATAAAACGCGACTCGGAACCAGGCGAAGGCGGTACGATATTTACCCTAGTTATTTAAAATTGATGATAAGAAATCTTCTAAGCGCACGGGTCGGTAATTTCCTTCGCAAATGATGACATTTTTCTCCCCCGATTTCCTCCCCTTCGCCCCAAAGATCAGTGTATTCATCTGATTGTTCATTGACGGCTGGTTTCCTTTCTGAGGAGGGTTGTTGTAGCTATCAATCAAGCGACAATGGCACCGCTGGATTGGTCGGCCCCACACTGGGCGGAACCGTGAACGCTCTTCGCTGTACAATCATGTGAATCAAAGGCGGCGCTTGAACGCTTTTAACGTTGGTAAGTATAGAATGGGATATCAGTAAAGGATTCCTCGGTGACTAGTGCTAATATCGGAATCAGCATTCAGACAGGATTCGAAATTTCAAATTGGGATGGCTACAACTATAATCGGGGTGAGTAGGCCTTCATTATCATTGACCACTCCTGTCTCCAAATCAGCATAGTATTGGATTACAGCGCAATGTTTACATTAGGTCGCTAATTCCACATACCGACAATGTCAAGGTATCGGCGTGGATTAAGAGGTCAAACAATGTCTTCCCTGATTCAGCAGCTATGACACCCAAATCTACAGCTTACGACATCAAATCTTGGCCAACTTCGGCGACTTCACAGCTACTTCTGCAAGAAAAAACACAAAAACACCGCTTACACTCTCTCCGAAGAAGCGCCACCGTACCCTGACTGCACTCATGCATGGTATGGCGACAGTGTGCCTGCACGACGCGGCAACTTTCACGACCTGGGTCGACTCTAGCGTGTTCTTCTCACACCTCGGTGAAGATTGGCGTGACCGATAAGACCATATGGATTAATGTCTTTACGATAGCTTTAAAACTTACCTAGCCTAAGATCGTGACGGAAATATCGCCGGCCACAGTTTGCTAGTTTTCCCGTCGTCATAAAATGGCACTAACGTGGGATCCTTTCCTTCTTTCTGATTCAACACAAGGGCCCCACGAACAATAGCGTGTTTCTCCGATAGTCAGGTTTGTGTCTCTATTAAGAGATCAGCATTTTGATTGCTTTTAATTCAATAAGAAAGTGCGTGAGAATTTGTAGAAAGTTTGAAAATGTTTGAAACAAATAGTGACAAATAGTTCTGACGGTTTAATATTATTAACTATTGTGTTAATTTATTAAAACTGTGTTGTTCCCCGAGATCCAACGTAATATGACAACATCTTTGGTTACCTTAAGAAATTAGCATTTAACCTTTAATTACTTTATTGTTCACGGCCTCTGAACTGTCCATTCTAACATGTAAAACCACTTCAAATGAAAGTTTCCTGATTTGCCGTATGACCTCACTTCAGAATGCCAAATTATTATGGCCTTAATTTTGATCACTTGCCCCCGCACATTTTTTTTCATTTAAACTCGGATATGTGATATAGCTAAGCTGAACGGATTACTAAAAACAAAGAGCGAGTAGATTTCATTGTGGTAGATGAAAATTTCTTTAAAACGAGTAAAGAGAAATTTAGTTTTTACATTGGAGGACACCTTAAGTGTTACACCAACAATATCATGAACATTTCGTCAGTATTTGTTAGTATTAGATTTTTTCCGTCGCGGGGGCTGAAGCCATAGCATCTGCCCTGGTAAGTACGGAAGAGGTCATACGAAACTACTCATGATCCTCACTTGGGTGCAGTGTGGTCTTTTACTTGCCCTTGCAAAGGCAAAAGGTATACAACATCACGGTTTATGCGACGGACTAACATTTCGTCAGTAGAAGTTTGCGACCACTATATTGTATTGGGTGAAAATTCTATCTAAAAAGTGGAAACTTTATCAACTATGGAACGGTTGTCGCATACAGTGGAAATTATAGAGTATATAGCCTACATGTGGAGGAAACTACATCGTACATAGCGGAAAGTATATCGTACATACGTGTAGTGGAAACTATTGTGCAATGTGCACAGTTTCAATTAATCGTGTATAGTGGAAATTTTATCGTTTATATAACAGAAACTTAGACATCTCACATACTTATACACTTCTACACAGTGGAAACATATCGTATATACCTCTAGTGGATACTATTAACATATCGTTTTTGTTGTGAAAAGATTGATCTTTTTACAGTGTCCACAAATATCTATATGAATCATCTGCTATAAAAATCATCATCATAGATAGTTATATCACAGCCGTGACAGCTGGTCTCTTCCCACAAGTGTCATTTTCTGTAAATAATCATTAACTTTTTAACTTTCTCTTGAACTTCGAACCGCAGATTCCTCAAATGTAATTCCCTTGGGTTGGGCGATTTCAAAGTTGGTGTTAACACGGTGTTTACAATGCATTAAAGCATTGTAAACACCGTGTTAACTCCAACTTTGAAATCACCCATTCTTCGTGTTGACTCAGCAATGAAAACGGTCTTCTGATTTCCACTTCTCTTCGCCTTATGATACTTTATATATTCTGTCCAGACGTTATTATTATTTATCATTTTCTGTGTGACAGCAACAGGTATACGGGGAAAAAAATCCGATGAGGCTGTATTTTGACTGTAATTATTTTCACATTTGTTTGTATATTCATTGCGTTTGAAAGAAACGGATAAAAACATTAGTCGCAATTCTTGAAATTTGGAATCTTTATAGAACATTTCTAGAAATTTTAGCCGCAATTCTTGAATTTTGTTTCTTTAAAGAACATTTCTAGAAATTTAAGTCGCAATTCTTGAAATTTTGATTCTCTAAAGAACATTTTGTTTAGGTTATATCCAATGATATCTAAGTAAAGATGTATACTTTAATTGTTTAACCAATTTTTGTCAAACATGTCAAAACTGCAGATTGAAATCGTATGACTTTTTATGGCCACTTCGAAGCAGTTCGATATCCACACCTTTATTGGTTAATATTCAAAATATCTTGAATCTTCAATTTCTAATGTTATAATACAATGTATGAAATTGCTTTTTAAAAAGCCCAATATTGTCTTACGAGCCAATAATGAGTTAAATTAGAGCCCACGGTTCTCGACTCAATAATTTAAAAAAGAAATTGCTTTTACAAGGGAAATATTTTGAAAATGCTTTGTTTTTTCTCTTATCTTTATTTGTTCCCTTCTTATTCGTCTTCACAAAAGAGCAAAACTTCACTGAGCGTAACACCGATATCCGTAACACTCGAAAACTTCCAATAATGCTGCCTTTTCGTTCTTTTCAAGTTCTGTAAGGCTTAAGTCAGAGATATATGACTTTTATGCACTTTTCATATCGAGTCAGTTGTTAAGGTATGTCAAATGGCAATCCATTAATTGGATTATAAGTATATCGACCATAAATCACACCCCAGACAGGAATAGGTCATAGTTTAAATATCAACAAGTTCAACCCATGTAATGGCTGCGCCATATAAATCACCAAAATGGAGGACGTTTCCTGAAGTTTACTTCCGTGACCTTGTTCCCAAGATGAATGGAATTTCCGTTGGATAATCTATACGACCAAATCTTCACAGCCTAAACTTGTCGTGGCACTGTGCTTTACTGCTAGCAGACGTTTTTTTCAGTCTCCTAACTTCAGTGCCTTATGCGAGGGTCCGTGGGTTCGAGTCCGGGAGGGAGCTACATGTATGTCTTTCACCTTATAAACCTGTTATTATTTCATGCCCTAACTTCAAAATATTACAATATATCTCCTTTCCCTGCCCTGTTTTTTTCTAAGTTGGGACTTCGAACTACTTTGTCTATCTCAATTTGAGAAATTGAAAAATTCGCAAAAAATTCCAAAAGTTCTCACTTCTTATACTTTCACCCTTATAACTTCAATATGGCACTCGGTTTCCTTTGCTGACCCATGTTTTTTCTGACTTGACACTCTGAAGTATAACTTTTTTATCTTTAGACTTCGTCCCGATTCTGACCCAATGTTTTCAGCATTGGACTTCGAAATATTATAACTTTGATATCGTTGACATGCTCTACCATGAACTTATTGAGTTACCCACCAGACCAGCTCCTTAGACGTCCATTCTCTTGTAAGTCACTCCGAACATTAGGCCGATCACTGCCATCTAAAACGTCAGTTAACTTTGATATATCACTCTCGAAACGTCCTTCGCTGTCAGGTCCTTGAGGGGCTAAAATCAACAGACTACAGATAAGTTATGGGAACGTTGCAAGCCCCTTAAAAGAGGCTTCATAGAATTTTGGAAAGGTTTATGACTGGTAATCAACAGGATACTGTAACCCTTTCTTCAGAACACTTCAAACAATTCTTTTGAATTATTCATAAGATTATACCTAGGTTTCATGGGAGATGGCGAACAACAGTTGTCTAAAAATTTTAGTGCCTTTTTATGAATATCTTAAAGAGATTATTGTACCTTTTGAATATCATACGGTCAGGATTACCCCTCAGAAAGAATTGTTTACCGAATTCTTGTCGTTTTAAGATAAACCCCCAGTGACTAGGTGTGAGAAATTAAAATTTCACAGTCGTTACGGTATGGGAAAACGTCGTCCTTGACCGACAAGTTGAAACTTGTCCTTCGGTATGCTTCCCATCACAAAATGTCATTTTCAGCAAGGACTACACGTATAAAGAAGGGTCGTCATTGCGGCCCTCCAATTCTTCCTTGACTACTTTGTCACTGTTTGTGGCTATTGACACACAAACTAGACACCAATTTACCTTGTGTATGACTTTGTGTGAGGGTTTATCGCTGAAAGGGGGCAAGCACCTTGACTGTGTCGTATACACGAGGTAGCAAGGGCCATTCGGAGTTCCATTGCCATCAAAAGGGGCTTCTACCTTGAAAAGGTCGTTAAGCTAGAACGAGGTTTCCCACGAAAACTTCACCAGGGGACAATAGGTGTGTCCTTTTGTATGGAAAGGAGAGGAACGAGGTATCCTAGTTCGCAGGATAGCTTTGAAAGGATTTGATATTTGAGATCTGTTCTTAAAACTTTGTCATATCTTATCTATTGCTTTCTGGCCACCGTTGTTGGTTTTCCTTGGGAGACTATGAAGGTTTAAATGAACCAATTCCCGAAGGTCTCATTGGTGAGATTGTATTCATATTTAGTTGAAATTTGATTAAAAGGATGCCAGTGGTTAGTACGTGTAATTGAAAAAAATCATGCCACTTCTTGAAACAATATAATCCAAGTCGTCTCCGATATTTGCTTGGACGACTTGGATTACACTGTACATGTATATTGTTTCACATTTGTGTGTCGTTTTTTGTTTCGCTTTATTTTGTCTACTTAAATTTCTTAGTGTTAAGCGGGCCATACACGATCAATATTATTGCACAATATGAGGCCCAAAATAGGGGCATGTGCTTCTGGCATGATGGGTGGAAGAAAGATTGGCAATAGTATTGCCCATTTTGGTCCTCATATTGTGCAATAATATTGAACGTGTATGGGCGGCTTTTAAGGGAAAACTTAGCAAGTCACAAGGGTCATTGAGTTGGTGCCACTTTTGGACTTATTGGCTGATATTCATAAAAGCTAGCAAATGCCTTTATTTCAAGTTTTGTAGTACATGTACATTGGACCTCGCCGTGCTGTGCAAATCTTAAGTGAAAGCATTTAGTGCTAACTTTTATGAATACCAGAGAGTATGTTTGGTGTTCAACTTGTAAAAACCATATTTCTCAAAACTGAAAAGAGTGACTTGGTAGGTTTGCCTTTATTCAAGATGTTTACAGTTATCCAATACTGCATGTTTGCTTGAAATGGGGTAAAGGAGCTTTATTCTAAGAACTAATAAAAAATGGGAATACATATCCGTATACTAGTATTGGGGTCCAGGGCCCATTTTCATAAAACCTTGCTAGGCTTAGTTACTTATCGCAAAATCCCTAGTTTGTAGAGGCCAATGTACACACCTAGCTACCAACTTACAGCAAGGTTTTATGAATATATGCCCTGGATATTTCTAAATCTCTTTGCAATAAGCGATTCAATAGGCAATAATTGAACTCTACATAAACGTTATTGACTTTTTTCTCAAAGATAGGTTTCCACTAAAAGTCTATTTTAGATATAGCTACTTTGCATTTTTTTCGACCCCAAATACTTTGAAATCCACACACAAAACGTTCTGTGTTTTCGACCGGTTTATTTTATTCCAAAATTCCAATATGTAACTTTTCGTCAATTCGATATGTAGCCATTAAAACTAGTTTTGCCTGACGTCAAATGTAAACAAACCCATTCATAAATACATAAATCAATGCATGGTAAAGAAGTACGTGAATGATATTGTTAAAACACATTTTTGACCTTCTGATTTCTGATAAACATAGAATATACACAAATCCATAACAACTAGATACATGTAGCTACACGGAACTACATAATTATGCTATCGCAATTCAACGCAGAGTTTTACCGATTGAAATCAGACCTCGTCCACAGTTCCAACCTTCCTCCCCTGCAGCACCGACGCAAGGCTTCTGGGATAAAAATAGCTCACATACATATAGAGCTGCCACGCTGCAGTTATGTCAGATCAAGTTCGACGTGGTGGGATGGAGTTGATTGAGTAATGGAATGCCTTTTATCGTGTTTTGCTGTTCTCTCACAATAAATGCTATGTAATGTTATCTACTACATGTATGCTGTGTAATGCTATCTTGTGATGGTATGTTGCGATTATACAGCTAACAATTGAAAGTGTGCTAGTTTTAATACTTGATTTTGTGAAAGAGTGAAGTTTTTCTTGGGAAAATGAAACTGACTACCTCCAGACCCCATGCCACAGGATTATTCTAATTTTTTGTCATAATTGAGAAAAGCCCTCGGTCAATAAGGTCTTCACAATTCCTGAGAAGTTGGAGGACTGTTCCGACATCTACGTCTACTACAACAGATGGAAAGCCAGTGTTGATCAGTTTCAACTGCTAAATTCAGCCAATTAGTGATCCGTGAGGTTGTTAGTTTTAAATCAGCCACTCAGTTGATCAATGGGGCTGTTACTTCCAAATCAACGATTTAGTTGATCAATGGGGCTGTTACTTCAAAATCAACGATTTAGTTGATCAGTGGGGCTGTTACTTTTAAATCAAACATTTAGTTGATCAGTGGGGTTGTTACTTCCAAATCAACGATTTAGTGCAATGATCATTGGGGTTGTTGCACCTCCTAAATCAACGATTTAATTGATCAGTGGGGCTGTTATAACTTCTAAATCAACGATTTAGTTGATCAGTGGGGCTGTTACAGCTTCTAAATCAACGATTTAGTTGATCAGTGGGGCTGTTACAACTTCTACATCTCAACCATACAACCACACGAAATAGCGATGAATGAAACGCATCGATATTGAGCCATGTTGTTGATCATCAAAATTAATGATACGAATGATTCTGATCCATCGGTACATACATTTAGTATCCTAGTGTTGTACTGATCTTTGCAGGGCCTCTGCATGCTCATGTACATGTACGTTACATTCATGAAAATTGGCAGATCATTTATATCAAAGGACAAGGTAATTTGCTGATCAACCAATTTTCAAAGCTGCACACGAAAACGCCCCCGGCTTAATTTCAGGTGATAGGAACTTGCCTGAGGAAATTATTGTCAAGGTTCCAATGATTATTTCAACTGACTCCTATAACAATATCTAGAGAAGGACATCGTATTATGCAATTAGGTGATTGAGGAAGCAGGAGAAAATTTGACTTGGAATGTTCCAGATATCTAGGTAATGAGTATGAAGGTTATCCTCCTGTTTTATCCACTTGATACTCTTTGATACATAATACTCCTTAAGTTGTGATGTATAAGTGCTGACCACAGGCGTCTCATACGTCTGTCTGCACTTGTAGGGGGAGGAGGGAGGTTTTTGGGGACCCTGGGGCTATACTATACCAGTGTATACACTATAAAAAGACAAGGCCTGCAACTGTTCATTCACCTGTCCGAGACACTCACTCACTTCAAACGCTCTTACATCACTGAAAACACACTGACAACCCACAAACCTGGTATCACTGTGAACTATAATAATCCTTCCATTGTTTGAAATCCAAAATTTAGCTCCACATTGACTCTGTACGATCCTTTCACGCAAAAATTAAAAAAAATCACCATGAAATCTGCTCTCCTGATTGTCCATCCCCCTCACACACTGGTACCCTGTCCCACCATACCTCACGGTTAAGGCCGTGAACAGTGTTGGGAACGAGTACTAGTCTACAGTAATGGCTGAGGGGGATGGACAATCAGGAGAGCAGATTTCATGGTGATTTTTTTTAATTTTTGCGTGAAAGGATCGTACAGAGTCAATGTGGAGCTAAATTTTGGATTTCAAACAATGGAAGGATTATTATAGTTCACAGTGATACCAGGTTTGTGGGTTGTCAGTGTGTTTTCAGTGATGTAAGAGCGTTTGAAGTGAGTGAGTGTCTCGGACAGGTGAATGAACAGTTGCAGGCCTTGTCTTTTTATAGTATAGTATAGCCCCAGGGTCCCCAAAAACCTCCCTCCTCCCCCTACAAGTGCAGACAGACGTATGAGACGCCTGTGTGCTGACACAGCGATTTTTCGATTACAGTTTTGCTAATATCTTAAGAGTTATTGCAATTCGTTTGACATGCAGAGGGTATGGTTTTATAAAGTGTCTTTTATTGAAACTGATAAAAAAGAGAGACCTTGTCTTCAAGGATATATAATGGGTGATATGAATAAAAATAAGTAATAACTTTAACTCCAGTTTTTGAAGCATTTACTGGTGACTATATGAATAAAACAGAAATTACTGCAATTGTAATTACATGTACTTATACATGCATAAGTTTGGTCTAAAATTTGGCATCTTTGGTGGTTTCACCTGTTAACAAAGTCTCAAGTCGTACCGTATTAACAACAGGCTTGCCAAGGTCATTGACCTTCTATTTAACTCATCTACCCCCAGAGACCAGCAGACGTCATCTTCTGTCTAAGTTTTCTCGCATCCTATGGAACTACATGTAATCTTAAAATATTTGAAGAAAGTTTTTTCCTATCAACCATCTGAAGAATGTTTCTTCAAATTCTTTCCAATTCATTCCCAAGGATTTTAGAAAACTTCGACAGAAGATACTGCCAGCTAAAACCTGGGGAGAGATGAGTTAATAACATAGAGGGTATACGAAGAGGCAGTAAATGAATGCAGATAGATTAATACGCCAAGAAGAAGTTGAGCATCGCTGGGGCCATGTCGATTTAGAGGAATCAGAGGAATCAGAGGAAAATACAGTCTGCAGCCCATCAGTCACACACGATCACACCACTATCATGTGCTAAATATATAAACACGATCACGTGGTTGTGTTAACATCATAATAGCTTTAGTGGAACTTCAAATTCGGCCCTTTTCTACTAAAGTAGTGCTGGCTTTCGGCCCTCAAGTCATTAGACTCACTTTATCACCAACCTCGATGATGATGAGTTTATTACAACAACTCAATAGCCCAGGAAATGTTATGAAATAACTATTCTGATAATTTTATACTTTATCTTATGGTTATTTTCTGGATTTTGTAGCTGGATTCCTCTGATTCCTCCGATTCCTTCGATTCCTCTAAATCGACATGGCCATTGCTGCTGGGTATTTAGCTTGTTACCGAAATGTCTTGTATCCCAGGGCAGAAATGATCGTGCCGTCACTGACCCTGTCATGTTCAGCAAGTCGTCCTGAAACTGCTTTATCGATTTGCGATGATGTTACCCGTATCAAGTTGTCAGTTGTCAGTTGGTTAGTTATGGAAAATCCCTTGAGGGGTTTCACCACGCCCCAGATTAGATGTTGGGTAAACGAGAGACACAGTAGGGCAATGTAATGATGAGTTCTTTGCAAGGAGTTTGGAAACACATTAACACATGAAGTGAAGTTCATCTTCTCCCAAGCATACTTAAACTTTAACTGCCATTTTCGTGAAATTTGAAAATATGAACAAAGGGACCTTACCCTGTTGACATGGGTATTGATTAAAAGCTCTCACTTAGTGCTCCCCGATGAATACGTATGTGAGACTGGTAGCCCACTGCTTGTTTTCAGAATTACGTAGGCTACATTTGTGACCCTGTCTGGGAAAACCAGGCACAGGTCTCCAGCATCTTGACTAGGTCATCAACTCATTGCTGAAGAATAGCCTTCCTTTGTTACCGTAACAGCTGAATTGATTTCTGAATCAGCCTTTCCGGGATAACCATTGCTGTAACCATTAACCATTTCTGCCTGGGAGACTTGTGCCTTGTTTTTCCAGATCCGGTCTCATTTTTCTGATTTTGGTGCAAATTGCTACTGGCTGTGGGAGGCTTATGATGCAGTTATCGTTCAAAGTTAACAATAGGGAGTTTAAAAAATCAAACGATAAACGTAAACGTTAACGACAACGTTACTTTTTGTACCGAAAATGCAGTATATAATTTTGTGAATTCGGAGTACCGGTATGAAAAATAACGTTGTCGTAAAGTTAAAGTTTATCGTTTGATTTCTTAAACTCCCTGATGACGTGTCTATTTTGCAGTTACATATTGAGTAAATGGTAACGGAATAAGAAGAAATTTTACATCATACAGTCATATTTCTCTATGTTTGGTGTTTATATTGAGTCTATGTTTTGGTATTCTCTTAAATAACCATCATCTTGCTGCTCGTGATAGCCTAGAGGTGCCTCCGCTCAGCAAGCGGCAGGTCCCAAGAAGTTCGAATCCAGGCCATATGGGATTTCATTCCCGGCTCTTCAGTCCGTCGCATGGGACAGTAAGCCGTGGTGCTTTGTACCTTGTGTCTTTGCAAGGGCAAGTAAACGTCCCCATCCAAGTGAGGAACATGAGTAGCTTGTGATGGCCTCCTCCGTACTTACCAGGGCCAATAATGCTATAGCGTCGGCCCTGATGGAAAAATCATACTAAAATCTTGCTGCTCAATAAACGACTAAAGCTAGGAATCCACTGCTGATTTTCTGCGTTGCGACTTGCTTTGCAACCTGCGACTCGCGACTGAATACGATCACAACGAACTGACACCGGTCGCCGACCGATTGCCGACTGAAATTGACCACATCTTTTCCATTGGCGGAAATCACGTATAGCTGGTCCACTACGGCGATCGAGTGCCCAGTTGCAACGCAACCCAGTTGCAAAGCGAGTCTCAACGCAAAATCAGCTAGAAAATCAATGGTGGATTCCCCGCTTAACAAGTAATGTCCTTCACTTTGCAAATCTGTTACTGGGAATGACCAGAAATCGTTTAGATTAATAGCGATAGAAGCACTTTCTTTTTTGTACAAGATGGCACAATATGGTATGGCACTCACTTCGATAGATACGGGGAGAAATAAGAAGCATCTTCCCACGAGCCTCATTAAGTCACCCATACACGAGGAAAGGCATCTTGCAAAAGAAGCAGGCAAATGACTCTGTGCATCAAAATTCCGTTTTAAGTTTACAAGAACAAAATATCCAATGCATTGACTACGACATTGTACAGTGGATTGCATGTCGTCATGACGTACCACAGCATAGTACTTTGATTGTCGTTTTAATTATCTGTAGTTCCACCACGACTGACGTAATTCATTTACCGAGCCAATGGAATCAGATCTGGGGATTATGGGTAATGGGCCCAGGCAATCCTATAATGGCAAGGTTTTGTACACAAAATGCCACTACTTGATTTATGTGAAGAGCATAGCGGCGAACGATGAAAAAGTGCTTTTAAGAATGAGAAAAAGAGATTACGGATTTCTCAAGCTGTCGCTAAACGTAATCGTTTCGTTTGTATGCGGAGCAAGTCCCGATCGTTATCTACGATTATTAATTGTTGTCGGTTTTTTGGGGCGATTATTTTCGCATTTAAGGTTAAACGCTCAGTGCAATCTGCCTCCATTTGGCAAATGAACGTTGTAATTTACGGCGTGTGACAGAAAAACGTATCGGAGTATCGCACTTTTAGGACTTTTTCGGTCTAAGAAAACCAACTCCCGAATATGCTGTAGAAAAAGTAATGCTTTGAATAATTCTATACTGCCCACAAAAGGAAACTGTGCATTGAATAAATTTCAATGATTTTTTTTCAGTTTCGTGTAAAGAAGTCCAAACAACGTTTTTTCTGACAGTCCAGTGTTTTTACCACAATGTCAGATGAACCATATCACGTTAACCCTTTTGTTTTATATTTTGATTCGTTTGTCGTCTCTTTGGTTAAGATTTCGCTGTCAACAAATTTGAAATATCTTAGGGCCGTATTCTAGAACGTTCCTTACCATTAAGGTCCACCTTAAATCTATTGTTCTCGATGGTTTTACAATAGACTTAAGGTTGACCTTAACGTTAACGAACGTTCTAGAATACGACCCTTAGTTTAGTTTAATAGAATCGCAGTTGTAAGGTCACCGAGACTGGCTTTCCCTTTGAGATCTAGCTCCTGCAACATTATCATATCAAAAGCGCCAGTGTCAGGACTTCGATCCTATGACATCAACTGCCTGCTGTGTCGTCAGCAATGCCGACCGTCACCAACAGGAGTAGCTGGATCCCGGCAATGACAGACTTGTAACCTTACAAGTGCAACTTCGGTGTACTAACACACAATAGAAATTGTACATAAACATACATAGAGAGGTATAGAGGGCTATGGCAAAAGGAAGTTGCATTGTTGGTCCTTGCCAATTTGGAAATAATCAGTGCTCGCAAATTTTTGAATAGTTCGGGACAAATACTATCAAAATTGACTCATTTTGTCATAAGTAAAGTTTGTCAGTCAGTGATTAAATGCATCTTTCATTTAAGTTGACAAAATCTCAGCAATTTATTTAAAGCCACAGGTATCAGAACAGAGGCTTCAAAACGTCGCCTGCTCACGGCACCGGAAATGGAATATCATAATCCGCAGTGACGTTTTCGTTGTTTTTGATTGGATAAGATGCTCACGTGATTAAACAAATTGAAAAGATGTGCGTTCATTAGGTTTTATGCCATCAAGAAATACTTTTTATTGCCAGCCATTCATTTTGGCAACACTTTAGCGGGACAAAAATAAACTATATGAGGATCCTTTAAACGAAGCCGACAAGAAAATGACGTCATTATCTGGAAATCCTTTTATGGCTTAAACTGCGTCGTACCTTAAGTCAGAGGCGAACCATCGCGGTCCATCTAAAGTAAAAAAGCGTGGCAAAATCACTCGAACCGCGATGACATGGTTACTAAACTTGACTCTTAATAACTCTAATGGCTACGTTGACTCCATGTTTTCCATTGTGGCGCTAAAAATTCCCCATCATTACGAAGTGTAGATTATCGAGATAAAACGATGCGCGTTTTGGCTTTTTCCACATTGTGGTTATGAGGGGTTCGGTTGAATAGCCGGACCGCATTCTTTTGGGGGTAAATGAAGTTACACGGATATGTGCTGTTCAACACGCCACGGTTATTAACTCTAAATACGTTTACAACATAAGTGAAGCTTTTGTTAGCAAGTAAAATGTGCGCCGTATTTTTGGAATACATTAACGTCATTGAGGACGGCTGCAGCATTCTAATGAAGACGTTTTTGTTTGCGAATGGATTTGTCATAGGTCGCAGTACCAAATATGAAAAAACTACCTGGTCAAGAATTGCTAATGTTGCATATGAATATATGGACAAGAGGGCATTAGTGTTTTTACTCGTGGAGTTTCTTGATAGGTAGAATACATCGTGTTCTGAATGCCAAACTAATATTCCGTCATTCTACAATCCTGAATTATATGTTGAATAATGAGAAAAAAAGCATTACTTACATCACGTCCACCTTAATACGTTTTCCTTTTCACTAACATTCTTTTTTCTACCACCACCACCACCACCACCACCACCACCACCATCACCACAAACTTTGCAGCAGGAACAATGAACAAAAGAACATTCAGAAGTTCAAGGCTTCTCAACGGATATTCATTAAGGTATATTTCTGAGAAAGGGTATTTACTCAAATAAACAGCATAAGAATAAGAATTATTTGAAATTTATTTCACAAACTGCTGAAAATTTCATGACAACAACACTCGTTGGGAGTTTTATTAGATTCATATTTATTCAAATGAAGAATGAACATAAAGATTGTTTGAAATTTGATATTTGAAATTTATTTCGCAAACAGCAGCAAAATCTCATTACAATGACAACTTTTACAAGGGATGTTTTATTTTACATCTTTTTCAAAGTGTAAACTATACTCAAATGAAATATAAAGTGAAAATAAAGATAATTTGAAATTTATCTAAAACGAACCTCTGAAAAATGTCACTGCAAAGACAACCTCTTCAAATTTTATAGGAAAATGTCAACACTGTGGAAACAAATTTCAACATTTCTGAAAAAGATACAGCAGTTAGAGTGTGAGATAAAATGACCTAGAAAACGAAGTTTTCATTCACGTCAGCATGTCAGTGGACAACTCGACACAAATGCCGATAACACGTAGGACCTTGTAACCTGGTTTGCAATATCATTGACAATCGGATATCATTTATGCATTGATATCACAACAAATGGGTCGAAATTATCTCACAATGTTCCCATTATTAAGCTCAACCCCACTATTAGTTTTGAGGGAATCTTTCAAAATCGCCAGCCCTCACCTGCTGGCCTTGTACCCCTTCCAAGACCGTTATCACTCGTCTAATTGACCTTCTAAATATACCTCTACAGTTGGTAAAATTCCTCGACCCAGACTGTGACCACGCCCATATAATTCATGGTCCATGAATTACAATTTAGCGTCATTAACTCAAATATCTTCAAACGTTTCCAAATATCACCGGTATAGAAGTGACAATAAATGTGACTGGGTTTGGAATTCGGACATTCAGGCATGTATTCTCATGTCACATATTTTCAAGACTGCGTGACAGTGTGCTGTGAAATTCGTTCCAGTTCAACATGGAACGAATCAAGTCAAAACAGCATCCAAGGTTGTCTTTCTCTATGGTTTATTACATCCAAAGTTGCCTTTCCCTATGGTTTATTACATCCAAAGTTGCCTTTCCCTATGGTTTATTACATCCAAAGTTGCCTTTCCCTATGGTTTATTACATCCAAAGTTGCCTTTCCCTATGGTTTATTACATCCAAAGTTGCCTTTCCCTATGGTTTGTTACATCCAAAGTTGTCTTTCCCTCGGGTTTATTACATCCAAGGTTGTCTTTCTCTATGGTTTATCACATCGAAGTCTTCTCAAGACACCAACATATACACGTACTCTAAACTCCCACTTACCTGTCCCATTCCTGAACTCGGAAAAAATGACCAAATCCTAAGTTGAAGATATCGCACGCTGTCATTCTTTGCCAGGCTCGGGAGTGGGACAAGTAAGTGGACAGGGCATTACTGTTTCTGACCATAGCCCCACCCCATTATCTTCAACTTAGGATTTAGTCATTTTTTTCCGAGTTTATAGGAATGGGACAGGTAGTGGGAGTTTAGAGTATTTACACAACGAATATTTGTACAATATACATACATGTACAGGGCTGAGGCAATGCATTAGTAGCACTAGAAAAACACAAGGCACAATAATATAACAACTGGTGGGATGACATAGGGCATGAAATAATAACAGGTTTCTAAGGTGAAAGACACAGCTTCCTACCAGACTCGAACCCACAGTGGAATGACATACACAGGAATTGTGGCAGTTTAGACGTGTATCTGGAGTTGACAAGTGGATGTTTAGGGATGTTGCAGGTATCACTGTCAAGTATTTCTCATTTTCATCATCAATAAACATTTAAAGACCACTTCAAAATGATGTTAATTCACCACAACACAATATTTCATATTGGTTCTTAAAAGATGTCACAAACTGCTTCCACTATCTATAATGATTTTCTACCCCTCGGTGAACATTTCCACCCTTCGGTTATCAATCTCTAACGCTTTCAGCCCCTGAACAACCCTCAAACATGTCAACAACCAATCTCCCACGACTTCTCCCTCGCCTCATCACCCCCACACATCCTTACCAACCTCTTCAAGCCACCTTTCCACACTCCGATTCCCGATTTCGTTACATCTCCGACGACGCGTACGAGGTCTTTCTCTTTCTTCAATCCTTTTGACCCGAGAAATCGACTGAGATATTTATGGGCTGAGAATGCCAGCTGAAGTCGTTCTCAAGCCAAATCTTTTAAACATTCCTTGATTTCTTCAGCTTTTGCCTGAGAATTAAAGCCCCCACAGTATTGAATTTTACGATATTTTCAAAATGTTAGTAGAGTTCACATAAGAGGTCTCATAGCCTTGTGGAGGTCTCCAAAATGCTTGTCTGATACGTATTTCAGAGAATCAAGGCCTAGTTTTCAGCACACATTATAAAAAGCTGCAGGGAGAGCCTTAATGTATTCGGGGAGAGCGCAGTACATTTTACACGTCATGACGTCGTGCACTGACGTCAAGAATCGCGGCGATGATTTGCGTTTTTCACATTCAATAGAGTGGGGCTTTAAGGAACATGAGGATATTCCCATACTCGGCATATTCTCATACATAAATGTCCACCAATATCCATTTCCCATTTTGTCCTACATGGAAACTTGGAGAATCCCTAAATCACATCGAAATGGACTGGGGTTCTTCAAGATTTAGAAATGAAGGCCGTGAAATCCTTGCCAAAAATACTTGTATTTTCCTGCACACCAGGGTCCATATTCATAAAACTTTGCTAGCTTACTTGGTTGCTAGTTGTGTACATTGGCCTGTGCAAACTGAGTAATATAGTAAGTAACTAAGCCCAGCAAGGTTTAATGAATATGGGCCCAGTATTCTAAAAGCCTGACAGAAAGACAGCAGCTAAAAAGAATTCAAGGTTATCAAACCTCAACATGCAATATTTGTAAAATGCTTGAAAATGAAAACATGTATTTTGTTACAGTCTTGCTGATTTCAATGGGAAATATTTATCGCAACTTATAAAAACCAAAAAGTATCAAAATAAATCACTTCATCCTAAAATGTCAGCAATTCCCGGTGCAGACGACGCTGAGTGGCCTCAGAGATTATCCGCCATGATGCCAATAAGATTGTACACGATGTAACAATTACATCAACGGATGCTCACTAGCTGTAACAAATCGTGACAAGTCTTCACTCGGATCAATGCTATTATATCAAGTTATTGAATCACTTGATATTCCCTACTCATGCCACTGGATTATGCTATAAGTGGTTTGTAATTGACTTGGATGGCACTTGGGTGAGACGAGACGAGGAAAACGGCGGGGGACATCTCAGAAGTGATCGTCGCTACTTTGGTTATTACACGCTGAGTTTTACAACACGTTGAGCATTCGTCCAGCCGATAGTTCCACAGTGGTGTAGTGGTTCGGGTCTCCGACTAGCGGTCAGAAGGTCCCGGGTTCGAATCCCACTGGGCGTGAGACTTTGGGCAAGTCTCTTTGCCTCAGTGGCCTCTCTCCACCCTGGTGTATAAATGGTCGCAAAAGCTCAGATCTGATGATAATGATAATATTGATAATAATGATAATAATGATAATATGTGATAATGATAATAATAATAATAATGATGATGATAATAATGTTTTACATTATAGGCCTACTGCTTCACAATGCAAAGTCCTAGCTACTGCATATACAATTCAAAGATAGGACAGATCTGACACGGATATTGTCACTATAAAGACATGGAAGGCAATGAATTACAGTTATGAATGAAATGGTTATCTTCAGCGTTACACCACAGAATTCGGATTCGTAAGATGCGTCATGTCTGAAACTCTCTATCGAGGGTGAAATCAATTAAGAAGAGAGGTTTCCAATGTAGCAATTAAGGAAGCTAACCGGACGACTCTATGCAAATCTACCTAAAGAAATTGACAAGGGCAGCCGACGAACGGTGTCCACAACTCACTATGACTCCGTTACAGATTTGAAATTCTCCTTGTGGGTATTGTGTAGAAAAGTGTTATAATTTCAAGCAGTGTTTACACAAGATGTGTGGAAATCTGGTAACTGACTGTGAACTTAACAACGATCAGTGTGCAGTAATTGCTCTGCAATCACGTTTGTTGCAAATCGATTTTGATAACTGGCCGTCTGATGAGCGCCACGCGGTGCAGACCAATTTCGTAATAATGCTCTCGCTTTTTTTCTAAATTATCGGGAATATCGCACCTTTCTAGTCAATATGATCGCAACAAGCCTGATTGGCAGTATCTCAAATAACTAAGTATTTCGCGATGTGTAAACAGCGTTTATCAACATGGCAGCCAATTCAAAATGGCCGAAATTGGTGTTATTATTTCCCTCGCCTACACCACCCGCGACCAGAGGCCTATATTTTGCATCCGTAACGCGTATTACGGTGTATTCAGCTGGGTACCTGCGCTTTGTTCGCCAGACCTCGGGTCAGGATGCCCTGAGGGACGTTTCATGCATGTATTGAAATCGGTTTTTGTCCGTCCTGCGAAACCCAGCTGGATTTCTGTGAACTTTATGAAATTATGGCAAGCTGTAAACGTTGTTCAAAGCATCCAGTTGGCCATGTGCAAGCATTATACAAACTCTACAGCACAGATTGCGTCCCATGATTCGACAAATCTATTAGGTCGAGCTTGACTTAGAGGTTGATTTTTCAAAAGGTTAACGAATCTGAGTTTAAGTCATTTAGCCAATAGTGAGGTTTCGCAAATTGACGAAACACGAAGTACGAAATACGAAATTGGACTTCATTTCCATGACGTAATGTATTTCAGGAGATGGTTGGTACCACAAATATCGCCTGCTGCAAGAGCGTCTTTTAGCGTATGACGTTAGAACGATAGAATACGGGTGTATAAAACTTTGAAATTTCTCTTTCGTTTCCACTTCGTATCTACGAAGTGCAAAATTCAAGATGCACCATAACTCTTCCGGTCTTACATGATATGCTAAAAGACATACTGGCAGTAGGGACATTTATTTGTGGTACCAACCATCTCCAGAAATACATTAGGTCCTAGAAATGAAGTTGAATTTCGTATTTCGTACTTCGTGTTTCCTCAGATTTGCGAAACCTCACTATTTTCTAAAACAGCAAATTCTGCTTTAGAATCATTAGCACTACATGATAGGTCAATTTGTAAACTTTCCAATGTATGCAAACGTACAATGGGTAAGGTTGCTTTCAGATATCCTTCAGCCCCTCCAATCTACTGAAAAATATCACAAAGGGGTTTTTATGTCACTCGGGTTGTCTCAAAATGATTGTGGCCTGCCCTTGTAACATTCACCAAAATTATCATAATCATTTAACTATTCAAATGAGGTATACAAATATGTATAATGGCTTACAAAATGACCCAATGCGTCAATGCAGGTGACGTAGCTGCACATTATACGGCTATTTATCACGGTTGTGAACCCCCGCCGTCATTTTGCAGCCGCCCGCAAGGCAAGTTAAAAGGCCATTGACACACCATTGGTAAATCGACCCGAAGCATCTATGAAACATATGGCTTATAAAACCACGAACACAGCTTTCAAAACATTAAATATCTGAATTCTTTTCACTAATAAGAATGACATATCTAGAACTCGATTCCCTACGCCCCTGCTGAGTGCTCTGGCTGTTCTCTGTGTATTCCTCCGCGACGTCTCCGCCCTTCTTTTTTCACACCTGTGACAGCGGGTTGTAGATCCCTGCCTATGCCTATAACTCCAATTGTTCGTCGAAGTTGATTGGTTGTTGAGGAACGGTTTATTTGTTTGCTATGAATGGATCCTTTACCGTTGGAACCTCTGGGCGGGTATCTTCATGTCTGGGCATTCTCTCAAGAGGTTTTGACGTCTTGGCGCAGGTCTTGGCCTCACAAGTCGCCGAGGACGCAAAGGTCTCACAATACAGTTACTTTAAAAATTCTACGGTCTTACAATACTGTTTTGAAAATTCTACCGGTGTATCACATTGACACAAGGGATTTTAAAAATGGAATACTTTCATTGTAAACTGACATGTGGCAATCTGGTAAGTTTTCGTAGGAATTCATAAAACGAAGTCGAGTGAAGTGAAAAAAATAGTTTATTGATAAAAAGCATGCATTGTTTCCGATAAATTTTATGGAAACAATCCCAGACAATTCCACTAAATTCTTGCCAACAACAAAGTTTTTAGTCTCACCTGTCCTGTCTCAGGTGCACTTATTAAAACTGACATGATTTCCTGTCGTCATTCTGTCATTTCAACCAAAAAATCCCGCGAGACATCAAAATACAACAAAGATGAACCCTCAGCAGACGATGCCATTGTTTCCACTCGCGCCGTGCATCATGGGATATAATCAAATGGTCTTACGAGATTAATCATCACTGGTCTAATTTAATTAATAACAGAAGCTTTTGGATTCAATTTGCAAATTGTCAGTCAGTTGAAATTCTTCGGGTTGTGAGATGTGGCTGTGAGCTAATTAACTAGGTGGGAAATGATGTCTTTATTGATTGTACGATGTCGTGACCAGGTTAGATTAATTAGCTCAGGTTTGTTTCTTTATCTGTAGTGTGATCACTGAGATGATGGCGGGGTTACAGAGATCATTATGCGTTGTTGGAAGAATACGTGACGCCTTGATTTTTTTATTGCATCAGACAGGGGTGGCGTGTAAAGGTGCCTACAGGTCGACATTGGGTCTTGAAGCAACTCGACGGATCCGTCGCAGATCAAAAAACTACCACGCGCAGGTCGACATTTCAGCGATTGAGAGGAACTCGGAGCAACTGGCAGTTATACCTCGAACAGCACGCTCATGATGCATCCGGCAGTTGCTTTGAGACGCAAGCGCTCAGGCTGACAAAATCGGCCACTGATCAGTCACTCCGAGTTGCTTCCATCGCCGGAAAGCTAGTTGCCACGAGTTGCTTCAGGACGCAATGTCGACCTGTGGGCACCTTTATACCTTGGGCTATAGGTATCCAACTAGGACTTCTTAAAAACTTTGTTTTTATCGTTTTAGACATGGTTTATTTGGAAGAATGTGCGTGCACACTCTGGCTAATTCACCCTACACGACATAATTAAGAAGTCATCGCATTCACGCGACAACTTTGACGTCAACTAATTAATTATTAACACCACAGATTTTCCAATTTTTAATAGCAATTTCAAATTTCTTACGACGGCGTTGCGGGATTGCACGAGACGCCCAAAATGTGAACAAATCACAGTCACATGTGTTAACAATGGTCCCAACATGAGATTGGCCGATAACGTCTACCACATTGAGAGGAACGCCAAGGACATCACGAAAACGTCTTATCTCGAAAACATTATCCAACTTTACAGAAATTGCCATGTTTTCGACGAGATTCGAATCAAAATGAGCATGTTTCAATTTAATCGCCTTGATCTACACTCCGTAATGATGGCGGTGCCGCAAGGAATATTTTCAGCTCGTGAACTCCACCATGGAACACGCTGAAATACTCCACAAGTTCCCCTCCTTTTGCGCAAAACTGTAGATTAAGTTGATATGCATATCTCGGCTGCATCAGACCAGCATAGCCTCGCCTTCGGAGCAGGTGACGCGAGCCCCGCGTCAGGCCCGCAGCCGGCAATTAAAAGATATCTAATTGGTCGGCCACGCGCGGCAGCCATATGCACTTTTGTTGAGTGAAATGAAAAGTGTATTTCCGAGTTATTAATGCTCCGATGAGCGTATAGAACCCTTGGGTTCAATCACAACCTCTTGTCTTTGTTCCAAAGCCTCTTCAAATCTTAACACCAGATTTATGTTTCGTCAAAATAAATTGTAAGAGTGCTACGATTGTTGTGTTTTGACAGCGGCGCTTGTGCCCAGGTTGTGACGACCATGTTGTCAGATGTCAGCGCGGCGGCGAAGCTGTGATGATGCCGCAGCGTTTTTACTCGCCCAGGAGGCGGCGGTGTACAGCCTCGGATATGTCTCCGAGTCAAATGTAATCCCGAGTTGTCTCGAAAGCGGATAAAGATCTTTGTACGGGCACACGTCCCGCTGAAGATGGTGGGCGCTTTCTACGTTGAACGACGCAATAATGTTAGTGGCGCGTGGTTGTCACATTCAGAGTATTCAAGACGTTGTGATGGTCTGTGTAAAAAGTGACTTTTGATGATTGGGGAAAATAGTGCCGGTGGAACGAAAACCGAGATATAGTGAAGAGATGGAAATTTAAAGGGAACACTTTATTCTCTGTTTATTCATCAGTTATTTTCCACATGAGTGGGACAGTCATTTTGTGGTTTTAAAAGCAACGTTCCCTTTAAGAGTGAGTAGCTACAGGGTTCTCTTTAATTACCGGTGATTATCACCTACTCAAATTTCCAGCGCGATTTTCGATTCGGAATTGCCGTATTGGTGTCTGATACTTTCTTCCGCTCGTGGGCATTCTGGGTAAAAATATATCCGGGGGCAGTTGACTATTTGATCTTTCCGACTTCAATTCAAATTCTTTTCAAATTGACTTTTAGATATTCACTCTCATCAGTTTTTATTGATTTCTGTTGCTAACACCATTGTATTGACAAACTACACATCTGACTTTTTATCAAATGGTTTCTGATCGCATAACGTATAAAATTTCATTTTTCTGTTTATTTTTTTCTGCCATGTTCACCGTCGAGTCACTAGAACAATCTATAGACATTTGAAACTGGCGTCCTGCATTCTTCGTGTGTCAGAGTTCCGTTTATCAAATTACAACCAGGGGCCTGTTTCATAAAGTGACTTTTAGCTAACGGTACCTTTAACTTCAATGCATTTTCCATTTGGTTAAGGGTGCCATTAGCTTAAAGTCACTTTATGAAACAGGCCCCAGAAATAGGGAAAATGACCTGAAAAACAAAAAAATGCATTACTATATACCGTACTTTCACATCTCAGGATCAGTTCATCAAGGTAATGCATGAACGCCTTCTGCAGTAGTAAGGCCTACGGTCAGAGGCTAATTCCAATCGTTTGGCTTTTATGGATGAACAAAAATAACATGTGGTTATCTAACTATGAAACAGTCGACTCGAATATGTCGCAATCAACTACACCCTATATAATGTCATTCATCCCTCGATCATTAATTGTGAAACTGACGACGGTCAACTCGAGTATACTGCAATCAACAATATAATGTCATTCATCCCTCGATAATGCCCCCCATCACACTGAGCTAGTTCTCAGTACGTTCTTGAAAATGTTGCCGAATGAGCTCAAACTGTGTGCTAACGGAGTGGACGTAGTGGCAACTTTTTACAGTCGTGTTACGAACTTCATGGACGGGCTTGGACAGAAAGGGTGCTTCAGAACTTCCGAGACATTATTTGGCCAACCTTACACGTCCTAGCCCGTTCTACGATTTTTTAGGACGGGGTAGGACGTTTTAAGAACGACTTCAGTGTGACAGTACCTTTAGTAAAGTGAATACGGACGAATATATCGCAATCAAAAATATAATGTTATTCATCACCTCCATATGACTCGATTCTTTTCGATAATATCGATTTTGTCGTAATCCTAAGAAATGCCTTCTATCTTCGAAAACAAATTAGACAGCATTACAAAACAATTTACGAACATCTTGCCTGTATTCTCTATCATGGTTTATGGTTATAAAATTCAACTTGGAGCTTGTCACAAAATCCGAACCGTGGAGGTCAATGATTGAGCAATTCCTAACCAATTCTGCGGCAGGGTTCATCTAAAATCAGAACAAGGCAGTGGTTGATTGGAACAACGAAATTGGTGATACACACGTTGAGTTAATTAACGCTGACCTGCTGTCTGAGATGGGAGTGGCTCTGACCATTTCCGAGATTGCTAGTCCGTAAAACAAAACAGTGATTATTTTCTTTGGGCGGAGTAGGTCGGTACGCGAGGAGTGACATCACCGAATGATAAACCTGAGGCGTGATACCATTACCATTACCATTACCGGTACCTGTCTTGCTTTAGAATATCTCCACAAAGTATAATTCTAAACGCTTCGTTGAGAGACGAAATGTTTTTGTCATTCTGATTTTGAAATTCGTATTATTTCACAAATTTTAAATTTCAAACTTGCAAATTTCAAAAATTCACATTTCAAAATTTTATATTCAATTTTCAAAATTTCAAATTTCAGAATTTCAAAAATTCAAATTACAAAATTTCATTTTCAAATTTCAAAAATTCAGATTTCAAAATTTCAAAAACTCAAACTTCAATAATGCATATTTTGTAATTTATAATTTATAATTTCAATTCCGTATTCCACGTCGAAGTTAGCTATTGTATTTTTAAATTTTCAGCAAAACTAGGGATTGAGGATAATTTACCGAAAATAGTGAGACGGGCGTCATAACGCACCAATTTAATTCATTTCCATTATTCATTTTCAGCTCGAAAAATAAGATTTCCCAATGAATTTTGCATGCGCCCTCCAGTCTGGGTTTTACCAGTACCCGAGTATCTCAAACAATGTAGGTATCCAAAGACTATCGTCTGCTTGTAGCTGGCCGCCATCTTGATTCTAATACGTCACTTCCGCCATTGTATAGCTGACACATTCAAATTCTAAACAGTTTGAAAATCAACGTGCACACGCTTCTGTCATTATTGTACACCATACCCCTGAAAGAGGGTTCATGTAGACACTAACCATTCTTGTTTGAAGGCCCTATCAAGTATAGGCCTATTCCAGGTTTCACGTGACCGTACGTTTATCATTTTTGCCATAATTATAGGCTTTTTAGTTGCGTTATTTTTTAGGTAGCCGAGGTGACGGTTTTGAAATTGCACTATACACCTTCTGTGTAACTGGTGGTTGAGTTAATGCTGGCCTTTCTCTCATTTTGATTAAAAATCGCCATTGCAAATGGCAAAAACCAAAATGTACCCTAAATTGTGAATATAGCTGCTTTTCTAACAAATAGTTTTCTTTGCCCCATGTACATTTTGAAGAAGAAATTTAAAAATACATTTTGCGTCATTCCACTAGAATCCCATATCGACTGATTGACTGATTCACTTCTCGTTTTCTTCGCGAGAAAACCCGAGTGCATTTGTGAAAATCTCGCGAGAGTTAAGAAACAAAGCGTTAATCACCGCGAAGGCTCAAGACCGTTTCAATTTGTCCAATTATGTAAAATTGTCACTTGAGTGCACTTCCGAATCAAAATGCTTGTTCTCGATCAATGCCGAGCGGAAGCAAGAAGGAAAATTATCGTCTGCAATTTACCAAAATGGTCGAATCTCGCGCGCACGAGAATTGGCGATTTTTCCTCAAAATCGCTCATCACTGCTAATTGGCTAATTATTGCGCATATGAGGCGAAGTCAAAAGTTTAACAGCCTCAGTTATTCTAGATGACAAAACTTGTCAGTCGTTATCAGGAAAAGCGGAGATAATTCGTCTAATATTGTTCCCCGGGGGTACAATTGGTATGATCGGAGCTCGAAACCTATTGATTACTGTCATTGTCATCTTCGTGCCGGGTGATCGCCAATGCCGAGTCGGGTTTTAGTATCACCCGCA
>NMRB01000331.1:1504-34342 GCA_002633025.1 Notospermus geniculatus | reverse complement strand
GCGTCAGGCCCGCAGCCGGCAATTAAAAGATATCTAATTGGTCGGCCACGCGCGGCAGCCATATGCACTTTTGTTGAGTGAAATGAAAAGTGTATTTCCGAGTTATTAATGCTCCGATGAGCGTATAGAACCCTTGGGTTCAATCACAGCCCCTTGTCTTTGTCCCAAAGCCTCTTCAAATCTTAACACCAGATTTATGTTTCGTCAAAATAAATTGTAAGAGTGCTACGATTGTTGTGTTGTGACAGCGGCGCTTGTGCCCAGGTTGTGAATATCATGTTGTCAGATGTCAGCGCGGCGGCGAAGCTGTGATGATGCCGCAGCGTTTTTACTCGCCCAGGAGGCGGCGGTGTACAGCCTCGGATATGTCTCCGAGTCAAATGTAATCCCGATTTGTCTCGATAGCGGATAAAGATCTTTGTACGGGCACACGTCCCGCTGAAGATGGTGGACGCTTTCTACGTTGAACGACGCAATAATGTTAGTGGCGCGTGGTTGTCACATTCAGAGTATTCAAGACGTTGTGATGGTCTGTGTAAAAAGTGACTTTTGATGATTGGGAAAATAGTGCCGGTGGAACGAAAACCGAGATAGCAGGCGGATAATTTGAAAAATCGACAAAAAATTAAATGAGGTTATTATTACGAGCTCTTATTAACTGTAATAATATCAATAAAAGACGCACGCCTTTTTCGAGACATTTTTTTTCTAAGGAACAATTAATGAACGAGTGTTGTAGATTACAATTTATTACTATTTTGTTAGTTTGATGCAAATATCATCGTGGTCTTCCGCTCAGTAAAATAGTTCCAAGACATATATCCTCCTGCGGGATTCATGAAAAATTCATTCGCGAGCAGGCTGAAGCGTTATAGGGGTACGTTGTAAATACTCTTAATTCCCACTTACCTGTCCCATTTCTGAACTTTCTGAAAAAATGGCTAAATCCTAAGTTGAAGATAATGAGGTGCGGGTATGGTCAGAAACAGTAATGTCCTGTCCACTTACTTGTCCCACTCCCGAGCCTGGCAAAGAATGACACTTGACAGCGTGCGTATCTTCAACTTAGGATTTGGTCATTTTTCTGAGTTCAGGAATGGGACAGGTAAGTGGGAGTTTAGAGTAGATGATACAGAAACTTGATTGGTCAAGTTTGACTTTTTTTCAAAAACGATAACAATATTACTAAGTACCTTCACTAGGAAGGAAGGTTGATTTTTTCTCTATGAAAAAGATAAACCAATGACTGATATTTAGGTAGCAAATGCTTTTACTTCAAGATCTGTAATACATTTACATTGGACATAGCTGTGCAAATCATAGTAAAAGCATTTGCTAACTTTTTAATAAATATACCAACCATTGACTTTGTCCGGAAGAACACAAAATACCTATTGAAGAGAGGGAAATTTAAAGGGGACACTCTATTCTCTAATTGCTATTAATTCATTAGTTATTTTCCACATGAGTGGGACAGTCATTTTGTGGTTTTAAAAGCAACGTTCCCTTTAAGAGTGAGTAGCTACAGGGTCCTCTTTAATTACCGGTGATTATCCCATTCTCAAATTTCCAGCGCGATTTTCGATTCGGAATTGCCGTATTGGTGTCTGATACTTTCTTCCGCTCGTGGGCATTCTGGGTAAAAATATATCCGGGGGCAGTTGACTATTTGATCTTTCCGACTTCAATTCAAATTCTTTTCAAATTGACTTTTAGATATTCACTCTCATGAGTTTTTATTGATTTCTGTTGCTAACACCATTGTATTGACAAACTACACATCTGACTTTTTATCAAATGGTTTCTGATCGCATAACGTATAAAATTTCATTTTTCTGTTTATTTTTTTCTGCCTTGTTCACCGTCGAGTCACTAGAACAATCTAGACATTTGAAACTCGCATCCTGCATTCTTCGTGTGTCAGAGTTCCGTTTATCAAATTACAACCAGGGGCCTGTTTCATAAAGTGACTTTTAGCTAATGGTACCATTAACTTCATTGCGTTTTCCATTTGGTTAAAGGTACTATTAGCTTAAAGTCACTTTATGAAACAGGCCCCAGAAATAGGGAAAATGACCTGAAAAACAAAAAAAAATGCTTTACTATATACCGTACTTTCTCATCTCAGGATCAGTTCATCAAGATAAAGCATGAACGCCCTCTGCAGTAGTAAGGCCTACGGTCAGAGGCTAATTCCAATCGTTTGGCTTTTATGGATGAACAAAAATAACATGTGGTTATCTAACTATGAAACAGTCGACTCGAATATGTCGCAATCAACTATATAATGTCATTCATCCCTCGATCATTAATTGTGAAACTGACGACGGTCAACTCGAGTATATCGCAATCAACAATTTAATGTCATTCATCCCTCGATAATGCCCCCCATCACACTGAGCTAGTTCTCAGTACGTTCTTGAAAATGTTGCCGAATGGGCTCAAACTGTGTGCTAACGGAGTGGACGTAGTGGCAACTTTTTACAGTCTTGTTACGAACTTCATGGACGGGCTTGGACGGAAAGGGTGCTCTAGAACTTCCGAGACATTATTTGGCCAACCTTACACGTTCTAGCCCGTTCTACGATTTTTTAGGACGGGGTAGGACGTTTTAAGAACGACTTCAATGTGACAGTACCTTTAGTAAAGTGAATACGGACGAATATATCGCAATCAAAAATATAATGTTATTCATCACCTCCATATCACTCGATTCTTTTCGATAATATCGATTTTGTCATGACCCTAAGAAACGTCCTCTATCTTCGAAAACAAATTAGACATCATTACAAAAAATTTACGAACATTTTGCCTGTATTCTCTACAGATATCACGGTTGCTGGTTATAAAATTCAAATTGGAGCTTGTCACAAAATCCGAACCGTGGAGGTCAATGATAGAGCAATTCCTAACCAATTCTGCGACAGGGTTCATCTAAAATCAGGACAAGACAGTGGTTGATTGGAACAACGAAATTGGTGATACACACGTTGAGTTAATTAACGCAGACCTTCTGTCTGAGATGGGAGTGACTCTGGCCATTTTCGAGATTGCTAGTCCGTAAAACAAAACAGTGGTTATTTTCTTTGGGCGGAGTAGGTCGGCACGCGAGGAGTGACATCACCGAATGATATACCCGAGGCGTGATATGACCCGTCTTGCTTTTGAATATCTCCACAAAGTATACACTAACGCTTCGTTGAGAGACGAACTGTTTTTGTCATTCTGATTTTGAAATTCGTGTTATTTCACAAAGTTTAAATTTCAAACTTGCAAATTTCAAAAATTCAATTTCAAAATTTTATTTTCAAGTTTCAAAATTTCAAATTTCAAAATTTCAAATTTAAAAAAATCATATTTTATAATTTATAATTTTAATTTCAATTCCAAATACCACGTCGGAGTTAGCTATTTTATTTTTAAATTTTCAGCAAAACTAGGGATCGAGGATAATTTACCGAAAATAGTGAGGCTGGAATCATAACGCACCAATTTAATTCATTTCCATTATTCATTTTCAGCTCGAAAAATAAGATTTCCCAATGAATTTTGCATGCGCCCTCCAGTCTGGGTTTTACCAGTACCCGAGTATCTCAAACAATGTAGGTATCCAAAGACTATCGTCTGCTTGTAGCTGGCCGCCATCTTGATTATAATACGTCACTTCCGCCATTGTGTAGCTGACACATTCAAATTCTAAACAGTTTGAAAATCAACGTGCACACGCTTCTGTCATTATTGTACACCATACCCCCTGAAAGAGGGTTGATTTAGACACTAACCATTCTTGTTTGAAGCCCTTATTAAGTATATTCCAGGTTTCACATGACCGTACGTTTATCATTTTTGCCATAATTATAGGCTTTTTAGTTGCGTTATTTTTTAGGTAGCCGAGGTGACGGTTTTGAAATTGCACTATACACCTTCTGAGTAACTGGTGGTTGAGTTAATGCTGGCCTTTCTGTCATTTTGATTAAAAATCGACATTGCAAATGGCAAAAACCAAAATGTACCCTAAATTGTGAATATAGCTGCTTTTCTAACAAATAGTTTTCTTTGCCCCATGTACATTTTGAAGAAGAAATTTAAAAATACATTTTGGCGTCATTCCACGAGAATCCAATATCGACTGATTGACTGATTCACTTCTCGTTTTCTTCGCGAGAAAACCCGAGTGCATTCGTGAAAATCTCGCGAGAGTTAAGAAACAAAGCGTTAATCACCGCGAAGGCTCAAGACCGTTTCAATTTGTCCAATTATGTAAAATTGTCACTTGAGTGCACTTCCGAATCAAAATGCTTGTTCTCGATCAATGCCGAGCGGAAGCAAGAAGGAAAATTATCGTCTGCAATTTACCAAAATGGTCGAATCTCGCGCGCACGAGAATTGGCGATTTTTCCTCAAAATCGCTCATCACTGCTAATTGGCTAATTATTGCGCATATGAGGCGAAGTCAAAAGTTTAACAGCCTCAGTTATTCTAGATGACAAAACTTGTCAGTCGTTATCAGGAAAAGCGGAGATAATTCGTCTAATATTGTTCCCCGGGGGTACAATTGGTATGATCGGAGCTCGAAACCTATTGATTACTGTCATTGTCATCTTCGTGCCGGGTGATCGCCAATGCCGAGTCGGGTTTTAGTATCACCCGCACGGCCATTGTCTTTCGGTGAAACTTGCATGCGATATTCTTACGTCCAGATTGGCTTCCTTGTTATCCATTTATGGCACTTTTGGCTTTCTTCAAATTGGTGAAGTACTAGGCCGTATTGATGACGTCATCTCCCTCGAGGATTTTGTCTGCGGGTCGAATCTTGGCGAGAGAAAATGGCAATGCAAAATTTTGTGAATGAACCACGATATCGCCAGTAGCATCTTGTCACGTGGCTCGCCGCTCCCACAGATTCCGATATATAGAGATATCACCTTTTTCCTTAGATGTTGACTTTTTGTGGTTTTTTCGCCTGCGGAGAGATGAGTCATTTAACGCAACAATGAAATTGATACCTAGTTGTAACTTGACCTCGAAATTATACATGTATGTATAATTACAAGAATAAACCGTACACCCATTTTGTCTTGTGTCAAGTCAGCAATGGATATGGCACTCGAGTGTATCAAAATACAATTGCACAAAAATATGATGCAATAATCTACGTGTGCCGCCTTCAGGAATGTTACGTCATAGCTCTTGAGGACGCCCGCCGAGGGCAATGGGCGTTGCTTCGATGGCGTTCACAGTGATGGGATCTGGTATCAGAAAATTACCCATACTAACTTGCAGTGCTTACTTGCATTACGTGTACATAACTCATGTAGATATAACTGTTTTGCCCTGAAACCGAATCGGTATGTATACACAAGGATGTGTGCACATATACATGTACAGGAATGTTGGTGAGTTAGTTGGCCTGCACGGAACATTGGATTCGTGCGCTAAAAGTTTTGGCGGAGAGTATGAGGGACTGCTCATTTGCAGTGCAATACTTGAAATGTTTAGTGTGGGCCTACCCAGTGTGCATGAGTTTCTAAAAACGATGAAATCGTCACGAGGCGTAGGCCAGGCCTACAAATGTATGTGCACAAGAGTCTGTGCGTGTACTTCAAATGTACACACGCAAGCGTCTGGCTAAGATGTACACGTGGAAAGAAAGGTTTGAAGGAGATCTGTTGCCTGTAAAGGTCGGTCCACTTCGTTACTGGTAAACAGAGGACTCAAGACCTTCCAAGATTGAGTAGTTATGTCTTTCTGCATCCATTTATCGTGCACTCTAAAGCCCCTGTCACACTGTGGCGACTTAGGCGGGCGAATCTAGAATGAAATGGTCTATGGACCATGTGCTCACCCCTTTGGACATAATAGTGTAATGACAGAGAGAGGCATGTACATGATCCATGGACCATTTCATTCTAGTTCGCGGGAATTCGCCCGCCTAAGTCGCTACAGTGTGAAATGGGCTTAAGAAAACATTAGGGGTCAGTGGCGTTGTCCATGGTCGTTGGTTTGATTCTTCACCGTTTGGGGGCGTTTCAAATGCAGCCCAGGGCCAGTGTGACTTGTTCTATGAGATCAAACTTGTGGTACATGTAACTGAATGAAACACATAGACATTTGAACATTTAACGTTTTTGAAATTAATATTGACATGGCTGTTGGCGTCGTTGTTCTTACTTCATGTCAATGATTTCTATTTTCGAACAGTTCGACGGAGGAGGTTGAATGACAAGATCATTAATCATACACCACTCATGTGTCTACTCTTTGCTGTAAGAGTACATTTATATTATTTGCATTGGTGTCAATCTTAACAGGTACTAATCATGCTCACAAAGGAAGGTTTGACTTTGTCAGTACGCAACAGCGTAGAAGTGAATTTTAGGTTTGTGCATGTGAATACAGGTCGACACTTAGAAACGTGTTACTAGTAGTTTATGAAAAAATGCTGTGATGCAGCCTATTGGTGCATGCTATCTTCAAAAAATGTAAAAACTATTAACGGGCTGGATCAAATTCACAAGTTTAAAAACTCTTACGAATGGGAAGGTTTATGGATGAAGATAATAGGGAGTTTACGAAATAAGTACAGACCCTTATTTGAAAAGAGCTGGGGTTGCTAGTTTAAACAATAAAGTGTAGACCTAACATTCTTTTAAAGCACCTGTCAGATGATCAATAGCTTAGGCCGACAGATGGAGAATAAATTTAGACGAAAATAACGCATATGTATTACAAAACGAACAAAAAACAACTCGTTAAGCTTCATCCTCTCCAAGAAATCAAGCGTTAAAAACGAAAACAATGAGGAAAATCGAAGATAAAAAATTCTCACTCGGGCTTAACCTTATCCAAGAAATCAATCCACATCTCCTCACCAACAGATATTTGATGTTTTACGCGTTAATTCCTCCAGTATGGATTTTTCACTTTATACTTCATGACACTCTCACCAACATACACACAACATTCAAGCATGCAAAGGGGTGTGGACGTCATCTCACGTTACCAAATACTTTTCCACTTTCATCAGGTTTAAATAGAACACGATAGAATAAATTCTGTTGCCTTATCCTTTGTGTATAAATGCCGAAATTCGATCGCTTAATCTTACATTTTCGGGGCACGCCCATCGAGATTGCGTTTTATGTGATAGGAAAGGATTTTTTGTATCATTGGACGCAAATTGAAGCATTTATGTCTTCGGTTACATGTGTTACTGTCTAAAAATATCTAAATTTCTGCAGTATCGAAATTGATCTATTTATCAAGATGCGTTTTTCCAGAGTTAGCAGTGTTTCTTCAGCAGTAGTTGCGAGTAGGTGGGAGGTTCGGGTCTGGAAAAATTGTAGTTCGTTTTTCCGGATTCTTCTCTTCATGTCTTAGGCGAAGTCATGTTTAAAACTGCTGCCTGATTTCAAAACAGTTTCGGGCAGAAATGTCTGAGGATTTTCAGCCATGTGTGCGCATCGCTTTAGTACATGATGCAGAACACATTCGGTTCATTTCGTATTTTATTCATTAGGGGAGTAAGAAATAAAAGTGGAAAAAGTGGGAATTTTTGGAATTTTGTTGGAATTTTTCAGTTTCCCAAATTGGGAGAAAAAAATTTCCGATTTTTGAGAAATTTTCTTAAAATAGCTTGATATTTTGTCTGATTTTTCGGGCAATATTTCTAAAATGGGAAAAAAAATTCTCCCAATTTGTGAAATTGAAAAATTCGCGTAAATTGCCAAAATTTTCCATTTCTTATTTTCCACTTTTATTTCTTACTCCGTTTATTCCTTTGCAGGGATTTTATATCTTTGTTTTACTTATTCAATGTTATCATTCCGCCTTTTATTAGCAACCTTCGTTTCTCATACTTTGTTTTTCTTTCTCTTTTTAGGAACACCCATCGTTTGGTGGAACCCCGTTGGCAATGCTTGCCGCACAGTGCAATAAACTCCAAGACAAATCACCAATGGCTGACACATCGGTAGGAAAAGGGTTCCATCCGTGGAAAAAATCGACCCCGTCCGCCACGACACCTAGCGGCCTACCCCTCGCATCACAACGAGTTCCCGGATTGAGTACAACGATATCGTCTGCTTCTTTGCCGTATCCAAACACGAGTGTGACGTCATCCTGTTCATCGCCGTACAAGGGAGATATATTCTACCCGACATCATCGGCAAATTCGCATGTCCAAACGGATTCTATAATTCAGAAAGTGCACGGCGACTCTGGACTCGGGAACAGCGGATTCGGGAGTGTTTATTCTCGGGTTGCCGGGGTAACCGGTCACCCGTATGAATCATGGCCGTTCAACGTGCCCACGGCGTCTCACACCATAAAGGCCGAGGCCCCAGGGGTCAATTCAGCCTCGTCCTGGTGGGACATGCATTCAAATCATTCTAATTGGTTCGCAGATGTCTCGAATGCTGCGAGTGGACTTCATTCACAAATTTCTGCAAATTATCCCAGTTCGGACTACCCCCTCGGAGCGCTTGGGTCAAACGGCTCTCCATTCCTCTCATCGAGTCAACATCTTCTACAGGACACATACAAATCTATGCTACCATCGCAGAACGACCTCAGTACGACCACGGTTTCTAACCCCTTCCTACCCCGTCCTGGACTCCCGTCTCTACCGAGCCCGCGATCACAGCGCCGCTATACCGGCCGGGCGACATGTGACTGCCCAAACTGCCAAGAGGCAGAGCGACTCGGCCCGGCAGGGGCCCACCTAAAGCGAAAAAACATTCATAGCTGCCATATACCTGGTTGTGGGAAAGTTTACAACAAAACTTCACATCTTAAGGCGCATTTGCGTTGGCATACCGGCGAGCGTCCATTTGTCTGTAATTGGTTGTTTTGTGGGAAACGGTTCACCCGGTCTGACGAACTGCAGCGCCACCTACGGACACACACGGGCGAAAAGAGGTTCGCTTGTCCGGTGTGCAATAAGCGGTTTATGAGGAGCGACCATTTGAGCAAACACGTGAAAACACATAACGGTGGGAAGAAGAGTGGAAGCAGTAGTGACTCTGAATGCAGTCAAGGTGACGGGGGTCTCTCGCCCCCAAACACCCCTGTCAACCCCACATCCCCATTGAATCACCAGGGTCTAAAGCAGGAGGTGGACGTAAAGCATATTCACAGAGAATGAACTTAATCGACGTTCGAAATACATGGCGTAATGAAAAATATTCGACGTGTTTCATCGGGTTGGCTGTAATCGTTACAGCGTCGGTAAAATATATCTCTAACATGTCTGCTAAATTGTTGGTGCGGAACTTGACGTTGTTTGTTTGGCCAGTGATGTTTTCGACTCTATTGAAGAAGAACAGATATGTTGTCTGTGACAGTTTCATCTTGATTATCATGGAATTTACAAGTCGGCGATTCACTGACAAAGTTTGTGCATTTACGTGATGGGGAGGATCTCCCTACACGACGAGGATTATTCATTTGTTTCAAAAACCTTACATACGTTTCACTTATTTGGAAACGAACTGTAATCCCTTTTATTCAGCTGGACATTATTTTTGTTTGGATCAATTTGAAGGTGCATTGTTTTTCCGTTTCCCTCGACTAGAAAATCGAACGCAGGTTTTTTATTTAAAGGGTCAAAATATTCAACGTTGTCTTTCTATATTGTGCTGTCCACGCACCAGGATTTCGACTGACGAAATGGTAGCTAGGTTGGTATCACTTTCACATTCCGTTGCTACGCAACGACGGTTTCCATGACAACATTTACAGCGTTGCCAAGGAGCCCATGCATCACCGTCAAGTGATGACTTCCGAAACAAAAGTCTGAGCTTGATCTTGTATATATGTTTTCTTCCATATACCAAAAGAAAGATTTATTCTATATTTCTATATATAGATGAGTAAAATAATTGTGCCTCATCTGTGATGACATCGATGACATCATCATGACGTCATTACGTCATCACCGTTGCAGCTACTACGAAAGCACACGACCGGTAAAATAATATTCGTTGGTAATTTTAGGTGCTCCATAAGTACGACCAGTGCATCAGTGGTTTTTTTCGTTATATCATAGTATGTGACTAGCATAAGTATCTGAATGCAGGAACTTTTACCCAAAGCTCGCTGCTAATGTAAAATGACTTCAACCCACGACTTAAATGTAACATAGCCTAATGTGTACAATGCATTGTCCTTCCGGTCCGGCTTGAATATGCCGGTGACCTTTTTGGTAAAATTTTACGGTTATTTATTCTCGATTTGGTTTGCTCGTGTGATGTTGTCATAAGTTTGCAGACTGCAGCAATTATTCTGCATGGTAATATAGATTTTCGCGGTGATCAACAGTTATTAATACATGTACTCCTTTTTATTGACTTCGGACGAATTACCCTGTTGGGAAATGTTGCAGAATTTAAAAGTGAACATGGCGTTTTTTGCACTTTACACAGTTTTTCTTCAACACAGGAATGTTCAATGGCGTTTCTGTTTCATCCAGCGGGGATTTAATGGTTGTGTAGAATTCTCTGTTATGTACTCATCTCCACCACTCGTATATGCCTGGGACATCACACTTTTCTTCACGACTGACAGTCTAGGTGTTGTAGCATTTAACATTTCCCTAAACTTACGTGTACTGCCCGTACCGAGCTGATCTGTCTACGCGAAACGGCGCTAGTGTTAAAATCAGGGCGATCTACAAAAGTTGTGACGTTTTTCTCAAAATCAGTGACGCGCTGCACAAAACCAGTGACGTGTTACTCAAAATATCTTACGTGCTTTACAAGAGTACCGGTACGTTCGTCAGTTTGTCGCTCAGTTCGTTGCATTTGAATCGGATTTGCTTGTACGTTTTCGTCAGACTTAGGCCTACTTCCAGAGTGATATATTAAAACGTTTCACAACTTCTGGCTCTTTATCGGTCAGAGGCGTAATTTTTAATCAGATTTGTCTACTGAGAGAGGGTGAATATACATGTATACATCGTGTTAAGTGCCCGCTAAGAGCTTTCGTTGTCGGCGATTACTGCACTGTACAAGGGTGGCCCAGGCAGGAATACATCTAGGCCTACTACCCAAAGCCCAAAACTGCTAACAGCAATGGATGGAGAATCTTGGAAGAAAGAAGACACCAAGATATCCCGGTCAGTCCATATTTTGTCAAGCAAGGTCGAGGCCTTAATCATGTTGGGGCCGTATTCATAAAGGGTGTTTAAGACTTCGACGCGTGTAACTTCGTCAAATGCATGATTTAAGTGTGTGCATTTAGTGAAGATACACGCGTCTAAGTCTTAAACACCCTTTATGAATACGGTCCAGAATTTGCAATTCGGAGTTAAAGTTAAGGACTTCGGATATTCTGGACAAAATTGCTCTGGACCTAAAACTACTGGACGAACTGAGGTAGCTAGGTGTTATGTTTCCCCTAGAAAGATTCTTTTTCCATTCATTTCGGTGGTTTGGCACTGATGATGGTGGAAGTATGCTTGTGCGGTTTTTTTGGGGGGGGGGGCTGTATTTTAGTACTGACTACATCTAGATGAACTCGTAATCACTACACACCTAATATTTGCACAGTGAGACCATCAGACCCTCACTGGTTCCAGCACATTTTTTTAGTTCTACATTAATTTTTATTATAACTTAACCAATCTACATTTAGTAGGCATACGTCAATACTAGAAGCTATCTCCATTGGAACAAACGTAACATTTTTTTTCTCAGGCATTCCGTGAATTTCCGTTACTTTCCTAGCAACACTTAGGGCCGTATTCACGGGTCGCACTTTAGCCTAAAGTACAGCTTAAGTTAGACTTTCTCTGTGCTTGAAGCATTGAGAAAAGTCAGACTTTAATGAAAGTGTGACCCGTGAATACGGCCCTTAATAATCTTTGATGACCACGAAAATAGAGAAGGCGGTCAAAGTGGCGTAGTAAGAACATCAGCGCCTGTCACTTCTGACTTTCGGGTTCCGATCTCCGATCGGACCCCTTTCCATGTGACTGGTAGGTCAACTCTGTTTGGCAACGAAGGTTTTCTCCGGTTTCCCCCTACTGTACATTTAGGCCCGGTTGCACCAGCTATGCTGTTCACTTGTGATGTCTGTTGCACAGACCTGGCACTTTGCCCATGTTGAAGTTAGGGTGAATCATACTATACCGTGAGTGTAGTCGTTGGTCTAACGTGGCGGTTGCGAAGGTTTTCTCCGGTTTCCCCCCTACTGTACATTTAGGCCCGGTTGCACCAGCTATGCTGTTCACTTGTGATGTCTGTTGCACAGACCTGGCACTTTGCCCATGTTGAAGTAAGGGTGAATCATACTTTACCGTAAGTGTGGTCGTTGGTCTTACGTGGCGATTGCGAAAACTTATTACTGATCTTCAGGGACCAATGTAAACAAACTCGCCCCTAAACCATTAAGTGCTTCTCCTCATTATTGTACCTGGGAACTTGAAATGGACTTTTATGCCGTCTTGACTGCATTGCGTAAAACGGTCCATCTATTTCGAGGTTAGAAATCTTTCATTTGATTGGTGTCGTTTTTTCCCACTGAAGACTGCTTAAAAAAGATAGTACTAGTATCACTATGTGTAGACTGTTATCCCATGCGTTTCCAAAGGAGTTTCGGTGTCCATTTTTCGCTAACCTGTGACTATTTCTCTTCATAGTTCAAACGAATGTCGTAATTATCTGGTTAATGACTGCTGCAACAATTCCCGTGAAATATATGTTGCTGTCACCTTGAAAAAAAGTACAAAAAAATCACATCTCAATTTTAAAAATGTAAAAATGCTTCAGAGCATACTTCTCCTCTTTTACGAGGATCGTAAATAACGAACAGATGGTATATTCATGCAAAAAATGACTGGATCACGTGCTTCAGGATCAACCAATCCAATAAACTGTTACATGGCGCTAGGCCAGCTGGTCATGTGGTCTCGATCCAGCCAATCATGTATTAGTATTGTTTGATGTTCTCTAAATGGATCTTAAAAAGTAATCACTGTAGTAAAAGTAAACACGTTTTGTTTCATGCTTTTGATGAAAAGATCTCTTTTATCGCCTAAAGAACATTCCGTGTAATCTTGTTTTAATTGTCTTAGATCTACTCCAAATCACTGGACATTACCGGGTAAGCAACTGTGAGTGCAATTTATATATCAATGGGTCAGTTTTGTCGGACGGTTATTGGACAATGTAACGTTAAGACCACAATTGGATCATTTTGCCGTGTGCAACTAAAGTGCATAATTAAGTCTTCAGATATTTATCTATATATCGTTTTATGATGATGACCTTTGAATTTCGACGTGCCGCAGTGAATTTGAATGTGTTTACTGTTGGCATGTGCTCGTTGTTTTAAAACCTGTGTAGCCTACTCCCTCACGTGTACACTACACTCTTACTATTTATGAAAAAAGTTAGGACTTACCAGTTAGGAAAAGTAGCCGGCGAATCGTTTACATTCGTCGCCCAACCAGTTCATGCTTTGTAAATTTAATTCGTGTCATATTAAAAATCTGCAAAAATCATCACGACGCCATTTGCTTTTTGCAAATGACGTCATCACTTTGTGTCGTTTACGTCAGAAGTTATGCTGATTTAAATGTTTTACATTCATTGTGATCATGTGACTAATAGACGCCAAGCAATTGCTTCTCATTCGTTAATCGGGAACATCATGACGTCATATAAAGCGTCACCATTATTCTCGTTTTGCATGTCTTTCTACAAATATTCTTCGTTACATTTATTTGTTAAAAACATCACATTGAGAAGTTAATTCTACAAAAAAGGGCGTTACCTGCTCAGCCCCCAGCACAATTCCACAATTTTAACTAAATTTGACAAAGCGAGATTTTGCGATGTTCAATCAAGCAAATACGATACACTAATATCAAAATCAAAGGCAAGAATTTCTATGTTCTTTTTTTTACCATTTCGACTACAGATGGTAACTCTATCTCCGATAATGTCAATCCAAATAGTTTTGATGGAATACCCCCTCAGGGGAAGGAGGGTACAGCATATAAAACTGACAGAAGTGACTGAACATTTTTTTCTTCTTGGTGATGTATTTTTAGAAATTTCATGTCTGGTATGCAGTTTATTGGCTTCGGTGCTGAAATGCTGAAGTTTTGCCTTTGGTACCTGTAACCTGCTGGATACTGGCATCCGAAAAGTCTACAGAAAACCCTTTGTGATTGCTTTCTGAGCGAACTGTTAAACATTGGGGATTTCTGAGATGAAGTACACTGTTGTCTAAAAGGGGTTTTACGTGGAAAATATTTATATAATCGATGAAGTATCTGTTCCACTCTAAGTGTACCTATGATTGTGTGATATCTTGTACAGTGCAATGCACATGACTTTGTTTCATGCTTATTTGAGGAACTTGATACAGCTAACCGACGAAGGGTGCGGTCAATTTGTGAATCTTGACTAGCCTGAAGGAATTCGTGTAATGGCGCCGTTTAAAATGCATTCAATTCCCGACTTCAGGCAAAAATATGTCATTTTATACAGTATTTATATACCGTTGTAAGTGCTAGATCAGAGGGGACCAGGAAGGGTGGTGCCTCGCTCTAACATTGCCTCTGAACCTCAGGTTTCATTGAGGCTCTCCAAACGTATCTTCCATGTGACAAGTTCGATTAACCAAAAATTGACCAATGGGTGCAGGGCTGGTGATTTTCTGCCTCATTACTAATTGAAGCTGTCAATCATTTTGAATCATTAATTGTTGTTGTCGTCGTTTTTACGAAGGGCGAATGAGTTGCAACAGTACAATAGATACTTGCGCATTGTGTTTATTTTTCAATAGCCTGCCATGTTATCAATAAGATGTATTTTCAAACGACAGTCTGGTTGCAGTTGTATGGTGTAAATTACAGTCAGCATTCAATTAAGTGCATGAAACTGAGAGCTGGAGTCCCTGCAGATATTCCGTGGTTTCCTGTTAGGGACATTGAAGAATTTATCTTTATTTAGGGAAATATCTTCCAACGTTGACACGAACGTAACTTCTCTCCAAGTCAGGATATAGACTGGTCCCCTGTCGTAGTTCTCGCTTCACTACTACGACAGGCATCTTGAACGCCAACTCGGCATGTGATTGGTCAGCCAAACGTCATCAGCGGTCGCGCCATGAGTCATCATTTATTTTTAGAGACTCCCGCAACGTTACGAGTCTTTATTGCTCATTTGCATACGTGTGTCAGAAAACAGGCAAACATGGCGGACGCGGCCTGTCGTAGTAGTGGAGGAACGGAGCGGTACGACAGGGGACCAGTCTCGTCAGGATATGCATTTACCGGAATTGACAACGCTAGTATAACAAATTTCAAATTTCTACTGATACATTGGAACCTCCATCGATCGACGCCCCTGCCAACAGGGCGTCGTTTTATTAAGGACAGCAAAGTTAGCCCCCTGGGCCCGTATGCATAAAAGTGGAATAAGCTTATTCCCGGTGTGACAGGAAGAATTACCCAAGGAAAAACTGTCCAGCAACAAAAGATCCTATTGTTACATTCTAATCTCTTGCACCTCAATCCGTCATTCAGCAATAGAAGACGGCACTTTTTACTGGGGGACACTCTTTACTGTTACACCGGGAAGAAGTTTCCAATGGTGGCCCCAGATAAGCTTCGAATTTACGTTATTAACATGACTAGTTATTTACATGTATTTCGAGATAGTCCGTGAAAACTATTGAGTCTTTGTTCTGCATCATCATAATTGTCGTTTTATTCCTGAGCAATCCATTCTATCTTCACGCTCAGGGTACGATCTCACGAGAACTCCCCCTGGTGGCGAGACTTGTAATGTCTGGTCTCTAATAAAAGTTTTAACCACCCTGCACAGCATGTACGGTCTTGACTGCTTCCGTGCGTCAGTTCCATCCCTGCCGCCACTGACGGCCATTTTGGTTCTGTCAATTCCCTGTGGCCTTTTCTTCAAGTCTGGGCAACAAATCAGTTGGCAGAGACACAGTGCTCTTTGGTATCTGCAAAGGAGAGTGGGTTAATAGTGAGGTATCGCAAATCTGACGAAACACGAAGTACGAAGTACGAAATTCAACTTCATTTCCAGGACCTTATGTCCCTGCTGCGAGTGTGTCTTTTAGCATATGATGTAAGACCGAGGGCGTTATGGTGCATCTTGAATATTTCCACTTCGTAGTTACGAAGTGAAAACGAAAGATAAATTTCAAAGCTACACATACATCGTAACGCTATCGGTCTAAAGTCATACGCTAAAAGACGCTCTTGCAGCAGGCGATATTGTGGTACCAACCATCTCCTGAAATACATTACGTCATGGAAATGAAGTCCAATTCCGTATTTCGTACTTCGTGTTTCGTCAGATTTGCGAAACCTCGAAGTCAGTCCGCGCCTTCTGACAACCGGTCTGGGTTTTTCTTTTAATGTTTCACATCAACACGATGGTCGCACCACAGAGTCGGTGCCTTCTGATTCTAAATATATCTGATTTTCACGCTCGGGTGAGATCTCGCGAGAAACTCCCTCTAGCGGTGAGATCTCTTTACTCCAAAGGACATACTCAACACGTTTTGATCTGCATACTCAACACGTTTTGATTCAATATCTGCTGTGTTTATTTTGTTGAACCCAACCTCTTAAAGCCAACATTCGGTCTAATCAAACTGTGTAATATTTTATTCACAAAAAAACTTCCAAACATACATATGGGCGATTATGTTTATGTAATTAAACTTGCAACTATTTCTCGTGGTTGTCAGCGACCGATTTTCATCTCAGTTGGTTTAGTGACACTCAATCGGTCGCCAGGGTCCATATTCATAAACATACTTAAGTCAAAGTTAGAAAATCTAAGTGAAAAACATGATTGTGTAGAAGAAGTGTCAATAAGAGAATAAAATAAACATTGCCTGAAATTCTAATAGTGTATTCCTTAAACCGGTTTTCTGTCTTTACGACATTTTCAAAAGTCAAAGTCAAAGTCAAAGGCCTGTATTCTAGAAGCCTCATTAACTCTAAGGTCCACTTTAAGCTTTTGTATTCTGCCCCAGAAACAATAGGTAAATGTAGCCCTTAGACTTAAGGAAGCTTCTAGAATACGGTCCAGAGTATGTCAAAGTCAAAGCATGATCTTTTGTGTTGAACAAAGGATAAGTGTCATACTTAGACTTAAGTACACAATGTAGTTTGTCCCTTAGACTTAAGTAGTTTTATGAATATGGGCCCTTGTTCAGAGTAAAAATAGCCATTAGGCCTATTATCTATTCACTGACCTCTGCCCCAGTTGCATATTTCTAAGCCACACTGTATTGAATTTTACGGTAGTTTAGAAGTGTTGGGAGAGTCTAGGTACGGGTCTCATAGCCTCGTGAAGGTCCCCAAAATGCTTGCCTGATACATACTTCAAAGAATCAAGCGCTAGTTTTCAGCACACGTTGAAAAACTGCAGGCAGAGCTCTGATGTATTCAGATGGAGCATAGTACATTTTACACTACACCAACCTCGGAGGACGTAAGCACTTTCTGAATTCAATACAGTGTGGCTTTCAATGGCGGCAGGGTAGAGAACAGACGTAAAACGCAGGGGCTCATAAGGTGAAAATAACCCATGCTTACACCTGATGGCATTCTGACCCATCACAACTTACGTACATTCAGGTAGTTGCATTTGCTTTCTTGCATCCGGCCTCAAAATCTTCCTGGTTCGTTGCTACTCAAAGCACAATTTATTTCGAAGTCCTAGAAAAATATCAGGTTTTGTATAATGTTATGCCACTTTGTTTTTGCATCCGAGTCGCTTTTTGTGTTTATAAGTACAAGGTCTACATTTATGATGAATGGTAAACCATTTTATATTCTGTGCAGAACTCCTAGGCCCATATTTTCAAAGCTGTTTTAACGCTAAAATGCATTTTAGTCTAGCACTTGCATGCTTATATGCATGCAAGTGCTGGACTAAAATGCATTTTAGCGTTAAAACAGCTTTGAAAATATGGGCCCTATTGTCAATCTTGCCTGCATTTATCCAAATGAAGCCGAATTGTCTAATATGATATGTTATAGGCAGGGAATGGAATGCTTGGTTCCCATGTTCGTTGATGTGCAGCGCCAAGGTGGGAGAAAATGACTGATTTTTAAATTCATGACTAAAACGCAGCTGTCCACGACGCCATGTTACATTGCAGTCAAGTTTGAATCACACTGTAAAATATTTTTAATACTAGTATGTCAATTCAGGTTCCGTATGGCATCTCCGTATAAGCCATTTCCCGAAAGTTGTACGAGAATATCGGGCTATAGCCTAACAAGAGTGCGCGTGCTTACAATGTACATGTATATGCAGTTGGCCATAAAGGAACACTAGGCCCAATCACCATTCAACCGTTTGACGCACAGTTTCAGATAGGCTCATTTATGTAGGCCTACACGTTGACTACAACATACATGTACATGTACATGTGTATCATTTTGTTAAAAACGACACACAAACAAATGGATACGGACAGTATAGGCCTGCATGTCCATGCAGGCCATCGTGTACGTGTTGGTTCTTTTGCCCTTGGCATGTGACAGCACACGCAAGTATGGTAAAACTTAGCAAATAAAAAAGGAACTACATGTAATTGAGATCTGAGCGTAAAAATTCAACAACGATAATTCTACGGTGTCTTTATCTGACTGCGAGCGATGTATCAACGAACAGGAAAGAAAAGTATTCTTTTACTCCGAATTCTTGATTTGTTGTCCACATATACATAGCATGCCTCATTGTGATTCATGTATGACCTTGTGCAAATTCATTTTGAAAAAGTGTTACCGAAGAATTTGTGTTATTTTTCCTGGTTGTATTTTGACTTTCCTATGGTATCTGGATTTTTCCGTTTTTCAAACTACAGGGTGTTTCAAAAAAGTGAAAGTAACAAAACCTGTTTACTGGGTGTTTCTTTTAAGAAATGAATTGGGTTTATATGTTGTATTTCTGGCGGATTTGAAAATTTGGGACAGCCTAATGGTCCATATGCATAAAAAAGCAAATGCTTTTTACTTGAAAATTGAAGCAGTTTCTTCCATCCGTATGCATAAAACCCAAAGTAAATGCTTTGGCTAAACAGCAATTGCTATTAGAAAAAGCAGTTACTATTTACTTGTTCCTTTCTAGCAAATGCTAGAATTCGTATGCATAATACTGAGTAATTGCTCCAACTGTAGAACCTTTGGTAAACAAGCAAATGATCGTCAAGTATAAGCATTTGCTTTGAAGTAGAAGTAAAAGATTATGCATATGAAACCAAGAAGTTGCTTCTACTTTTGATTTTGGCTTCAAGCAACTGCTTTTACGTTTTGCTTTTGCTAGAAGTAAATGCTTCATTTTTATGCATATGGCCCATTGAAAGACTGCAACAAAACAAATATTGACTTTGAGACACCCTGTAGTCCCCCGCGCGAGCAGACGCGCGAAAGAGGATGAACACTAAAAAAAGTGCACTTTGTTAGAAAAACACACTAAATATTGTGCTGTGTAGTTTCCAAGATTATTATGAAAAAAAGTCCATGGGTCAACACACGTGACGATTAATAATAATTGTTTGTACTATTTACTAATTGATATTAATGTATTTTTTTCAATGAATTGGGTCATCCGCCCTGCAACTGACTGCGATGTAAACATCAGGAGCCTACTATAGAGTCAGGTGTCAGAATTTTCTAAAAGTACGACACTGATCTCATAACCACAATCTGTGTCTTGTGTGTGCAAACCCACAGGCCAAAAATCAGGTATCCACCAAATTGAATATGTGGTCATTTTCAGCACAATGTCCGTAAGATCACATCACGTGATCATATCACGTGCATCACCATCAGCCCTACCCTGGTTTTTACGACATTACAGTAAAGCGGTCCATACACCATCCAATATTATTGCACAATGCGGGGGCCCAAAATAGGGTCATGTGCTTCTGGCATGATGGGTGGGAGAAAGATTGTCCCATTTTATCCTCATATTGTGCAATAATATTGCGTGTGTATGGGCCGAAAGCCGCCCATACACGATCAATATTATTGCACAATATGGGGCCCAAAATAGGGTCATGTGCTTCTGGCATGATGGGTGGAAGAAAGATTGGCAATAATATTGCCCATTTTGGTTCTCATATTGTGCAATAATATTGTGCGTGTATGGGCCGCTTCAGAGACTTACATGTACTTGTACAACTAATGCTCATTGCTAATGAATTTTCAACAGTAGGTTTTTCATTGACTTCCACTGCTTAGTATAATACATGTACAAAGTTTATTCTTTGGGGAATTTGCGGTATATTATTATACGAGACCACATCTGTGTACTTGTAACGAAATTACTCTCCATTCCAGTTCCGAGTGGCGCGAGGTTTATCAACGATAGCTCCGCAACGGCTGGGCCGAATTTGACATACCATACATCGATCGATTTGTCTTTTTTGGTGCTACAGCCATCATCACTGTCATTTTCCCGCAAAAAGTGACAGAAGAAAGTTCCTTCACAAATCACAGTTTTTGACGGCCGGGCGGCCATTTTGAAATGACGCAATGCATCGCGCACGTGTAAACTGCACTGAACACCATGGCGAAATGAAATGGGTTTTGGGAAAGGGATCCGTTATGTCGGCCTTACGCGAAAAATGGAGATAGCAGAAAGATACCGGCAAGAAAGACAAGTCGATTGACGTATGTTTCGTCAAATTTGACCCAGCCGTTGCGGAGCTATCGTTGATAAACCTCGCGCCACTGGGAAGTAGAATGAACAGTAGTGAACTTTTTGTACCTGGGATTCCAAGTCGCTCACCCGATGAATTACAAGTTGTACAGATACTCCAGAATTTGATATATCAAAGTTATTTTATGGAATTCAGGACCTTCTACTGGTTGAAATAATCGCCACGAAAGTACTGTAACTATTTGTAACTCTGGTTTTGTCGTTTAAGAAGACCCCACAGAAAGTACTTGCCACCGAATTGACATGACTCTGACACTGTGTCGTCGTTTAAAAGAACCAAATTAATTAAAAAGTGTTTTGTAGTTTATTGATCAAGGCGTTCATTTTTACGTTGGTCCATTAAGTCCATGTAGTGTACATGTACGTACACTTTAATTATACTGCATGTACACACTATTATACTGTACGTGCACTAATTATTCTGCAGTCTGTAGATGAAGGCGTTCATTTTTACATTGGTCCGTTAAGTACACTGTACGTACACACTAATTACACTGTATGTACACAATAATTACACTGTACGTACACACTAAATTACACTGTACGTACACGCTACACTTCACGTACCGGTGTTATAGAATCTAATGTCCCCGTTACCAGATGTCCGCTTCTTTTGTACAGGGGACATCTCCTGACTGAAGTTCCTGTCTGTTGGTGTCCGGCCTATAGTAGCTGACCCTTATTCCGTCAGAATATGTTGTTGGGGACACCTCATATCGGGGTACATGACATTCGCGAGTTTTCGCAAACCCCCGAAACGCCAACGTGAACGTCTATCCTTTTCTTCGGTGCTGTCTTCGTGGCATCGAACAATGGGTTTGGCGTTCGCGTTGGCGTTTCGGGGACTTTGCGAAAACTCGTTATTCTATGACACCGGTACGAATTCTGTAACCATGGTAACCGTACGAACCATTATCTCAAGGAAAGGAACGACTAATCCATAAGTGCGTACTTCAACTTCATATACACAAACGTACATCAAGTTTCTAAACGTCTCTACGTATGCTGACATACCATAGTCTAAACGCTGTCTCACCATTGCATACCAGCATACTTGAACTGTGATTTTAATTTTATTTCGCAAGCTACCAAGACTGTGTGCTCGTTCGTAGGCCCTGCCCCATCCATACTCACTCACACGAACGTGATAAATCCTGTGCAAATGGGGACGCCCGTCCTGTGCCAGCCATTTGAGGACATTGTCATAAACAAACACTCGTCATTCTCATTGGTCGCTCATTTTCTTTATCTCCTGTGGAAGCATTTTAATGCATTGAAAAAATTAATGTCGGACAAGATCTCGTGAAAATAACTCGGGGTAGATCCATACTCACGCACACGAGTGTGTCAAATGGGGACGCACGTCCTGTGCCAGCCTTTTGAGGACATAGATCGGGGTAGATCGAAATGTCGAATTCAGGGTACGCAACAATTCTGTTCCATTCAGAAAGGTTTTCTCGCACGAGTTGGCTTCCAATGGACATATCAGCATCGTTGGTTACATGTACCTCACGACGCTCAGACCAAAACCGGACACACATTCATACGGTGATATTGGGTCGAATTGGGACATCCGTTTCCATACTGCAGAAATGGGGACAGGCATGAAGTCAACGTATGGCTGTGTGTCCCCGTTTGGTCGGAATAGAACTGGTTAGGCCATCAGAAATCAACACTGCTCCTGTTCAAGTGGGGTCACGTTACCTGCCAACTGCTTGCATTTCCATGTACATTGTCTCTATTGTGCATCGTATCATTTGCAGGTTTTCAATTGAGAAAACGTCATGCAATTATTTGTGGGTCCGCGGAAATTTTTTTTCGTGCACAATTCCAAAAACAGGTACAAATGCGCCAGCCCAGAGTTTCTAATGACTGGGTTGCCCATAGCGAGTAAACTTGCGCGAGAAATCTCTCACGTGAAGATGTCTCTTTCTCATGTAGACTATTTTTTCTTTTCTTGTTTTCTTCTTTCACATACCGACGAGTCGAAGTATTTTACAGTGCCGAATTTTTTCACTCATGGTCAAAAGGGGTCCAATCAGATCTGAAACAGATCGTTTGCATTATTATACAGATTCGGGTGATAATGATACATGATGTTAAAACCTGTGAACTCCACTGTAAGGCCGCGTGCACACTGCAAGCGAACTGGTGATGCGGCGCGAAGCAAATTTCGCCCAGCGATGTGGCGAAAATATTTAAATACGTGTACATGTACTCTGGAAGCATTGGCGTTTGTACAAACTGAGAGCAATCAGCACTGGTGATCGCGCGACAGGATCTAAAGTTTATTTGGTCGCCCGAACTTCGACATGATGTAGGTCTACATGTCCGTGGAATCCCTGGTAGAGCCTCCCTGATAAGCGCTTTGTTGGCAAGAATTCACTTGTCTTCGCCGCTTCGCATCGCTTCGCCAGTTCGCTTGCAGTGCACGTAGCCCAAGGCGTATTTTAATCTTCTGTATACCGTTTTCTACAACTTGCCTCGGCTTGAGACAATTTTATGTCGACAGTTCTCCGTCGCCGACCTCATAAGTGTATAAAAGTGCCGAAAAAATATGTCGACAAGAGGATTTCTTTCAGAAAGACGAGCTGGATGTTCAAACTGGTTAACTTCGTACAGGGTGCATCAAAAATACATGGGGGAACTTCGCCCTCAAGGGACTTGCATGTAATTATTTACCACCGTTATGTTAGTTTTGATAGACTGTTGCAACTTCCGTGTAGTTTATCACTGGCACCTTCCGAATACAGCGACGAAAATAATAACAAACTACTTTCGATGCACCCTCGTACGCTATCGCACATTACAGGCCCCACCTGTGGACATTTGACTGGGTCATTTTTATACCCACCTTGCAATTGCCGTTTTAAAACTCTAACGAATCATTCTTCCTTACAAGCAGCCAAAAGTGCAATTTTTAGGAATTTTTGCGAAGGTTTAATATACATATATGTACGTTTGCGATTCATGCACATTGTGGCGAGACAAAAAAATAGTACTAAAGCATCCATAGCGAGCGTTTTTTTGCCCTGCATCCATTCAGCCCAGCCATTATATTGGAAATCGTTAACATTTGACCTTTTGGCAACATCGTATATGCATGCTCCACAAGACTGTTCAAATCTATTTGAATGGTCTATGTACCAAATAGGCACTGAGAGTGTTGCTACACATAAAACAATGAGTTAAAGCATGTTACCTTACCTGATGAAGGGTTAGTCACGCTCTAACAGCACGTTAAACTTCTCAAGTGTTGAAAGGTATGGCGGCCATTTTTGTTTCGACATAGTGTCAGTCCAGCCTCGGTGTTACCACTGGTATAAAGGTTGGACACGAGACCAGTCTTATCAAGGTGGGGAGTCAACTAATGCATTTATAATGGACACTGGACCTTTGTCACCTGTGCTTGGCCTTCATAGGCACAGGGCTTGCGTCGGCCCACAACCCCCATTGATAGCTAGGCATGTACATTACATCATACCAATATACATCGCTCAACAACTACAGTTGAACACTTCAAGAAATTTCTTCCATGATCTACATGTAATCATCCTCAACATGTTTAAATTATAATTCGCGAAGTCGCTGTCGATTAGGGAGGTCTAGTTAAACGTAATTTCTTCCGTGCAATGTGACGATTGGCGTAATTTGGGCGTTGGTCATTGTTTAACTTCATTCATCGCGAAACAAATAAACATCGGGGTAAGCCAATGCCCTTTTTGCATCTAAGGTTTCAATTTTTATCACTACCTTTAAGGCCAGTTCATACTTCTTCCCTGACCAGAACGCAGAACGGAAAAAGCTTTGTTTGGAACCATCGTTACGTGAAGTAACAAAACGTTTTCCGTTCCGCCTGCTGGTCGGCAAGGAAGTATGAACTGGGGCCGTATGCACAAAACATCTTAAGTGTAAAATTTCCCTTTTCTTTTGTTTGGAACAATAGTTTAAGGGAAATTTTACACTTCAGGCCCCGTATTCATAAAACTACTTAAGTCTAAGTATGACACTTATTCTTTGTTCAACACAAAAGATAAGTATCACACTTAGACTTAAGTACATGTAGTTTTATGAATCCGGGGCCAGATGTTTTATGCATACGCCCCCGGGCCTTTACAGTACGCCTACCTGCACGCTGGGCCGACTTGCCAACATCTGACAAAAACTAACGGGTGGGCATACGCGCCTCGGAAATTCTTAAGACCTCTCTATTAGCATTATGTGTTACTGCGCCATATTCTGGTCTAAATATGTAGACAAACATAGGCCAAGGATTCTACATTCGCCTTGGAGTAGTTAATTTCGCTATTCGCCTTTTGTGGTTTGCAACAGATGCAAGTGTCTTTGAACAACAACAGTACAAACTTTTATTTCTTCCATTTTCAGCTGATTTTCCTGAAATATTTACGTTTTAGCATTCATTTGGTAATTTCTCTTTGGGTCAACTTCACTCTCGTTTGGGCCGGAGTGACGTAATTTCTGAACCGGTGAAGGAGCCATATTCATATCATTGCCCTATTAACAATATTTTTGTCACCCCTTTCATTGCCAGTGTATCAAATCTGATGAAACTGCCAAACCCTAAAATCTTACCCAAACCATGTAACATAGGTATTCATTGGAAAGTACTCACTGAGAGCTTTCCAATGAATGTGACAGGTTTCAGGTGTCGCCAAACCTTTTTTTACGCATTTTCACTTTTGGCAAAATTGTCTTTGCAGAGAAAAGTTTTAACATATTTTCCTTTGTTTTACAAATGGCTATGGCAGTGAAATGGTCTTAAGCAGAACAAACTGTGCATTTTCAGTAACGCACAGTCTGGAATCGAATCTATAATGTTGCAGGAAAATATAAAAAATGCATTTGGACGAGGCTTCCATCTTGGCCATTGATGTTTGCTGAAATTGTCATCCGTATGCGCAGAAGCTACCTTTGGAGGCCTGGAGTGTGCTTTATGGAACTGCTTGTAAGATAGTCGCGACAAAAAATACTGACACGTCATCCGGTGTCCCCTTGCAGAACACATGGCCTCCTTTTTCGGTTCGAAATTACAATTTTGAACATTTTGTGCATGGTCAACAGTTAGGGGAGAGGTTATCTCTGAAAAACCGAGGTTTATAGGGAACACAAGAAAAGTTAAGGGAGTAAGAAATAAAAGTGGAAAATAAGAAGTGGGGAATTTTGGCATTTTGCAGTTTCTCAAATTGGGGGAATTTTTTCCCACTTTGAGAAATATCGCCCGAAAAATCAGACAAAATGTCATGTCATTTTAAGAAAATTTCTCAAAATACATGTAGGAAAAAAATTCCTCCCAATTTGAGAAATTGAAAAATTCGCGCAAAATTCCAAAATTTCCCGCTTCTTATTTTCCACTTTTATTTCTTACTCCCTTTACAATTTTGAACTTTTTTTGCATGGTCAACAGTTAGGGGAGAGGTTATCTCTGAAAAACCGAGGTTTATAGGGAATACGAAAAAACTTGTAATTTCTTTGACGCCACGAACAGTTTTGTCTGACACTTTAATATACCCGAGCTGATGTTGAGATGATCAACAGAGTGACTAGTGTGTTCTTTTTATTTTGTTATGAGATAATTTTGATTGGACATAATTTGTTTCCGCGTTATTCAAAACAAGGAAGCTATTAAATTATTTATGATTCTCGGCTGTTTACCGCCGCTCTGTGTTTATTCTTTATGTAAATTTCGTGAATGACGTGACAGAAATCTGTGCACACATTTTGATGACGTATTATGTTTCAAAAGAGTCCATGACTTCAAACGAACGATTTGTATGATATTTCGTTGTAAAGCTGTACAAATAGATGCATACGTATATTCAACTATTGGAACCGTCAATAAATTTATAAAAGTGCAAACAAGAGTTGAATTAATTTCTCGTGGCCTTTAGTATCTCTTGAGGAGTCAGGTGTTGGATTAATTTCTCTTGGCCTTTATCTCTTGAGGAGTCAGGTGTTGAATTAATTTCTCGTGGCCTTTATCTCTTGAGGAGTCAGGTGTTGAATTAATTTCTCTTGGCCTTTATCTCTTGAGGAGTCAGGTGTTGAATTAATTTCTCGTGGCCTTTATCTCTTGAGGAGTCAGGTGTGGAATTAATTTCTCGTCGCCTTTATCTCTCGAGAAGACACACCATTTGAACAAAACAAATAGTAAAAGTGTTGAAATTCGTCCAATTAATTTTGGATTGATTCTTGTTCAGCTGCTGTTATACAGGGTGGCCCAAAAAAACGCACAAGCATACTTCCACTATCCACAAACCAAAACTGCTGATAGCAATGGACGGAGAATCTTTCTAGAAGAAAGAAGACACCAAGATATCCAGATTCGGTCCAGTGGTTCGAGCTCCAGACCCTATTTTGTAAAGCCAAGTCGAGGCCCTAATCAGGCTGAATTTGCGGTTTCGCTGGAAATTCGATGAAAATACCTCAGACTTTGTTCCACAAAAAGGGCTCTGGAGCTAAAACTACTGTACCAAATCGAGGTATCTCGGTGTTATTTTTCTCCTAGGAAGATATTCTGTACATTCATAGCAGGTTTGAGACTGAGGGTAGTGGAAGTATGCTTGTGCGGGGTTTTTTGGCCACCCTGTATAGGAGCTCATTCTTCACTCGTCATTTGTGATTTGGCACGAATTATCCGTAACCAAGGCCCATATTCATAAAACCTTGCTAGGCTTTACTTACTAAAGTGTCCAGTTTGTACAGGCCAATGTACACAACTAGCAACCAACTAAGCTAGCAAGGCTTTATGAATAGAGGCCTGAATTATGAACACTGCATTCTCCATTAACTATTCACATATAGGCGTTCATTTTCTGATTTTCATTTTGAATGGAAAATGAGGAGTGAAAAATAAAAAGTGAGTAGTTCATTTCTGTGTGACAGCAGCCTAAGCTTGCATGTTTGGAACAGCCCATCAAATGGAGACTAAACCCTGACAAAAATTAATATCAAAAGATTCACAACTTGTATCTCGTCTCCTGGGACTGGTTCCATGTCACAGTGTGTCACAATCACCTGAACCGTTGTTGACATGATACATAAGCCACTCAAGTGGCAAACTCTGTTTCACCTTACCTATACCTGACATTTCCGTGTACTGGCATTGTGCAGAAGTACAGGTAATGTTGGATGAAATTCATTAAGGGAGAGAAATTAAGTTCTGACGTCTAAAAGGAAGGGAGACAGTACTAAATTTGACTTTGTCAGCGCTGTCTCATTATCCTGTAAAGTTTTGACGTTTTGATGACATAACGGCCAGAAAATTATTAAATTGGTAAATTCACACCCATTCAATTCAGATGTTGAGTTGTCATTTGAGAAATTTCACTGTCATTTGTATTGTCTGATTCAAGATGTCAGAAAAGCCCATTAAAACTGTCTTTGGTAATATAAATCAACTCGTTTCGTTTCGTTTCAATTCGTTCCTATTTCTTTTTCGCGGATAGGCCTCAGGATCTGTTATGCAATGAATTGCCTCCGATCCATTCTTGATAAAGGGCCTGTCACACTGAAGTAGTTCTCAACGTCCTGCCCCGTCCTAAAAAATCGTAAAACGGGCTAGAACGTGTAACCCTTGCCCAAATAATGCATCGATGTCCTGGAGCACACTTCCCGTCCATGAAGTTCGTAAAAAGACTGTAAAAAGTTGCCACTACGTCCACTCCGTTCGCAGACAGTTTGAACATGTTCTGCAAAATTTTCAAGAACGTACTAACTAGCTCAGTGTGATGGGGGCATTATGGCCCCATCACACTGAGCTAGTTCTCAGTACGTTCTTGAAAATGTTGCCGAACGGGCTCAAACTAGTGAGCTTCTGCAAGAGCCCGGTTAGGCTCTACAACGACGTTTATCTATTGTGTGAGTGCACCCAAACAATAGATAAACGTAGTCGTATGGCCTAACCGGGCGCTTGCAGAAGCTCTCTATTGTGTGCGAACGGAGTGGACGTAGTGGCAACTTTTTACAGTCTTTTTGCGAACTTCATGGACGGGCCGGACGGGAAGGGTGCTCCAGCACTTCGAGACATTATTTGGCCAACATTACACGTTCTAGCCCGTTTTACGATTTTTTACGAGTGGCCAGGACGTTTTGAGAACTGCTTCAGTGTGACAGGCCCTTTAAACTTTACAGGGACGTGATGCAGCCCACAGTTTTGTCCAAGGACAAGGGCAACAAACACCACGTGGTCAGAAATATCTTAAATGTACAACTGAGTTGACTCCGTGCTGTGACTATGACTGACCGTTGTGCAAAGACAAGGCGTGCCGTCGACACTTGGGGCGATTTTAGTTGCACCCACCCAAGACCTCTCTCAGCTGCACCCCATCGAGGAAATGAGTGGTCCACACTCACATTGAAACAGTTGCTGATTTCATTAATATTCATGAACATTTACTGTGGTAGAGTAGACCTCAGGGCCCAGTGCCCAGCCGTCTGACCAGGCAGTGTCCCCTCTCCGAGCTTCAGGTGCTCCTGCTGCAAAACAATCAATGAATATGAGACAATGCCTGCGTTAAGGTAGGACTTGCTTTCCCACCCTCGTAAGTGACAGTTTGCAATTTTTATGAGTATTTGTTGCTAAAATTTTGTGTATTCTAATTTCAAAACTAGATGTTGCTAAAATCTTGTGTATTCGAATTTTAAAACCAGATGTTGCTAAAATCTTGTGTATTCGAATTGTAAAACCAGATGTTGCTAAAATTTTGTGTATTCGAATTTTAAAACCAGATGTTGCTAATTTAGATGTTGCTAAAATATTTTGTATTCTAACTTTAAAACTACAGATGCTGCTAACATCTTGTGTAACTTTAAAACTAGCTGGTGCTAATTGAAATTTTCTGTATTCTAATTTAAAAATAAAATGTTCCGAGAATAAATTTGAAATTGAAAATTGATAAGATTAGAACATCCTAGAGAGATGAAAAAATGTCATGACAACCAAAAATTCATCTCCTCCATTATAGAAATTGTGGTTCCAGCCAGGAATCGAACTCAGTACTTACGCTGCTTAAGGCACAGTCGCAATGTGCCGTATGATTTTGATGTGCTTAACCGATCAAACTGACCGGCGTGGCTCACAGTCGCTCCCGCAGTCAATCCTTGCTCGACAGCAGCCGTCCTACGGAGAGAGAGCCCAAGGCCAAGCAAGGGGGCTTCATAACACAGTCCTTCATTAATTCACTGACCCCTTTATTATTTTTGCGTCAACGACGCCCAATCTGCGCCGGAATTTCTGATGCAAGAACCTCTAATCCCCGGTCTCTTCAAAACTTGTAGTATTATTCAAATCCCAGCATGAAAAAAAGACAGTTACTTCATAAAATCATCGATCATTAGCCAAGTCGCCTCGGGTAAACCAAAGCCGACTGACCGCGGCCAGCGGTGTTCCAAGACTAAGGGCGTGGCAGGGACAGCATCACGAGACAAAACACAACTTCATAGGCAAAACAAAAATTCGAAACAACAGAGGTCGCGCCCATTGCTTCAGAAATATCACGAAGCAACGATTTTTATTTTCTCTGATCTTCTCTGCACTTTCATCTTAGCTATCATACGTCAAACTGTTTTGGAATACGCGCATCGGATCATCCGTTTTGAAATCGGAGATTCAAACCAACACCAAAATTAGGCGTGTCTTATCCGACATTGATTTTTATTTCTTTCAGCCATAAATAAAAATTAACCCGTTGCAAAAGTATTGTCCGTAGTTAGTTGAAGTNCGCCACTGTCTCTGCAGAAACATTCGATTTTCCGTCAGTGCTGCTACTTTGCAGTTCATAACCAAGATGTGAACTGAAATGACTGATTGTCTATTAATGCTGCTCCTTGTCGTGGCAGTTTATGATTTCCGACTGCTACTTCGCAGTCGTGAAGTAGATGTCAGCAAGCACATGATTTTCCATTGCTACTACAAGTCAGAGATTTCCTGATTTCCCACTAAATGCAGTTACTCTACAGTCGTTAAAGGAGATATCAGCAAAGACACTTTTCTCCATTGCTGCTACTTCTGGCGCTAATTTTTGACTCCCCACTCCTCCTATTTTAACGCCAATCCTTGCTCATCCGAGTCCGATACATGGGACAGAAAGTCGTGGTGTTTTGTACCCTGCGCCTTTTTCAAGGGGCAAGTAAAAGACCCCATCTAAGTGAGGAACGTGCGTAGCTTGAGATGGCTTCTTCCATACTTACCAGGGCCAATAATGCTTTGACTGCAGCCCTGATGGGGAAAATCAAATACAGTACGTCAGCAGAGACACTTGGCTTTCTATTGATGCTGCTACTTCCTAGTGAATATTCTTGGTTTCACAAAATAGTAATACTGCGACTCTGCAGTGGTGACAAATGATTTTCCCTTGCTGCTACTTCAGATTTCCCACTAATGCCGCTACATCAAACAGAGATAATTCTTGATTTCCCACTAATGCCGCTACATCAAACACAGATAATTCTTGATTTCCCACTAATGCCGCTACATCAAACACAGATAATTCTTGATTTCCCACTAATGACTCGTGATTTCCAAAAATAAGCTACTCTAAAGCAGTGACACATGATTGATTTGCTGCTACGAAGGGCAGAGCAAATTCTTTGTTTCCCACTAATGCTGCTACTTGCAGTCGTGAAAAATGGTCATTTCGAAGTTCTTGGTCGTCCATATCATACAGCAGTTTCACAAATACATGTACAGTCATCAGCATTAGTTTGTATACACCTGTAATTTGGTTATATTTCAGCACCAAGAACACCAAATTCAACCGGGTTTGTTGTAAACGACGCACAAACAAATGACGGACAGTATAGGCCTGCATGTCCATGCAAAATGTTTAACACAATAATAGGCTACATACCGGGTACGTGCATTCATCTCTACATCGTTTGCATACGTTGAATCGTGTACAGGTAGGCCTACGTGTTGGTTCTTTTGCCCTTGGCATGTGACAGCACACGCAAGTATGGTAAAACTTTATAGCAAATACATGTATAATAGAAACTAATATTGAGATCTGAGCATAAAAATTCAACAACGTTAGTCGTGCGGTGTCTTTATCTGACTGCGAGCGATGTATCAACGAACAGGAAAGAAAAGTATTCTTTTACTCCGAATTCTCGATTTGTTGTCCACATATACATAGCATGCCTCATTTTGTGATTCATGTATGACCTTGTGCAAATTTATTTTGAAAAAGTGTTACCGAAGAATTTGTGTTATTTTTCCTGGTTGTATTTTGACTTTCCTATGATATCTGGATTTTTCCGTTTTTGAAACTACAGGGTGTTTCAAAAAATAAAAGTAACAAAACCTGTTTACTGGATGTCCCTTATAAGAAATGAATTGAATTTATATGTTGTATTTCTGGTGGATTTGAAAATTTGGGACAGCCTAATGGTCCATATGCATAAAAAAAGCAAATGCTTTTTACTTGAAAATTGAAGCAGTTTCTTCCATCCGCATGCATAAAACCCAAAGTAAATGCTTTGGCTAAACAGCAATTGGTATTAAAAAAAGCAATTACTATTTACTTGTTCCTTTCTAGCAAATGCTAGAATTCGTATGCATAATACTGAGTAATTGCTCCAACTGTAGAACCTTCGGTAAACAAGCAAATGCTTGTCAAGTAAAAGCATTTGCTTTGAAGTAGAAGTAAATGATTATGCCTATGAAACCAAGAAGTTGCTTTTACTTTTGATTTTGGCTTCAAGCAACTGCTTTTACTTTTTGCTTTTGCTAGAAGCAAATGCTTCATTTTTGTGCATATGGCCCATCGAAAGACTGCAATAAAACAAACATTGAATTTGAGACGCCCTGTAGTCCCCCGCGCGACCAGACGCGCGAAAGAGGATGAACACTAAAAAAAGTGCACTTTGTTAGAAAAACACACTAAATATTGTGCTGTGTAGTTTCCAAGATTATTATGAAAAAAAGTCCATGGGTCAACACACGTGACGATTAATAATAATTGTTTGTACTATTTACTAATTGATATTAATGTATTTTTTTCAATGAATTGGGTCATCCGCCCTGCAACTGACTGCGATGTAAACATCAGGAGCCTACTATAGAGTCGGGTGTCAGAATTTTCTAAAA
>NMRB01000330.1:419070-436731 GCA_002633025.1 Notospermus geniculatus | reverse complement strand
CATCGCGAGTACATACACAATATACAGTTCCACAGCACTTGTAGAATACATCGGAAACAAGTTCGAATGACTGACCTCATCATTCGTTGTTCCGCACTTAGGCCATTGATATCAATAATTGGTAACGCTACAAAGCAAAATGAGGGTTGGGGGCAAGCAGACGAAAAGAACCCAACTGCTCTTACCTCAATACCTCAAATACTTGGTATTTTTTGTCAAAGATCTTTTTTATATGAACAAATGCTCCAGCATATACACGACCAAAGAATGGTGCATCAACACGATGTGTCAATATTCTGTGATTTGCCGACAAGGGTAAGTAGCGTGGCTTTACACAATAAATAATTTCTGGGATAAGCGAAGACCTAAACCCGTAAAAAATCTGAACTTTTGTCACTTTCGACAGAATTCCGCAAACTGGTTGCCCTTGACCTTACCTTGGGTTGAAAAAGACCTGCTTCTGGCTGTTTGAACCCACAATTTTCTCCAAATTAACAACACCTATCTTGGTGCAATCTCATTTATAATTCAATACAAATTTAAACTTAGCACGGCTTCGATTTCAAACAATAAGATTTTTGTGGCACCGTCAAATAAAGCCTCACAAGCTACACCAACAAAGCCTCCGCAAAAACGAATAAGACTATCACACATTGGTAATGTAGACCCCATATTCTACCCTTCATGGTAGACAGTATCATCCACTTGTGATCAGTGGGGATATGGTCGAATGAAGGAATAGCCCTATCTTGCACTACCAAATACACTGTAGTGGAGAGCATAGTATTACCTGGTACTTCAATCAACCAGCCACCCACCAATTCTTCAAGGAGATATTTGCCTTCTACCACCGGAGGGCAGAAATACCCCTTTTCAACATGAACTGATAGAAAAGGCCAACACGGGCCAAGTCATTCAAAATATTTGTTTCTTTTTCTAGATGCCTTGTATTTCCAATGACTCCAACAAGAAGTAAACCTTTTGAACAACTTGGCCTGGAGTGATTGAACTGGAAGAGCTGTACCACTTCATTGTTTAGTGTACAACCCTCAAAGAGCCTAAAATGCTTTGTATACCTTCAACACCACATGAATTTATAGAAAATGTCCAATTACAAACAGCGAACAATCTTCCCCGGTTGGCGAGCACACTCAGTTATATGACTTGTTAAGAAATCTGCCAGTGAGATTACGAGTGAACATCATGCCAAAACTAGTCACACAAGACAAAACCTCTAGATGTGTGGAATTTTATAACAATTAAAGTGACTATTTATCCAGCACATGTAAACACACAGCACAAGGTATGGACAGTCTTGGTCCATGATGCGACTGGCTCTAATAACGTACACAGATGACTGTGACCCAGAGCAAACATCCAGGAGTTAGCCCAAGCGGCCAGGGGTTCCCCCACCCACATAGAAGGAAAACCACTTGAGATATCCCTAAAATGAAGAGGCGAGGGGTTCCCCACCCACAAAACCACTTGGGATATCCCGATATTGAGGCAAGAATGCTCTCTACTAGTTCAGAAGTCGGACCAATTTGGCAGATACCAGGTGTGTTGCTTATTCAAAAGTCAGTGTTATAATGCCCTCAGGTTGTCAAGTATACGTGTATCTGCCCAGATCCCTGTAGTCAAGACCCTTCTCCACGATTGATTCTTCACAGCCACAGGAATTCTCCGATTCTGATTGAGGTGGCGCTCTTGCTTGATCCTCTGCAGAATTCGCCATCTTGTAGGTCATGTTTACATGCCATCAGGATGCCGCACCGTGAAGACTAGGAGCTGAACAGTCTTGGATGTCTCCTTGGACAGATCCTGCTTCAAGGTCCAGTGGTGCCGACTGATTGTTTCTTGTGATCCTTCCAAGTCTTCCTGCCATCCCACCAGATTTCCCAAGCTATGAATCATCACAGTAACTCTGGCGATTGGACCCAGGTGGACTGCTCACAGAGCTGCTCTCATTCGAAGCAACAGATTGACGTGAACTCTCCTCGAATTCATAATCCTGGAAAAGATAGAGGACAATATATCATCCAATGCAGGTTTACGGGATGTGATGTGACGGTACGTTGTTCAAACAGCCCTGTTTTGGCACTGTCAACAGTACATCTAACTCTAGATACCATTACCAGGAGGACATGTCTCTATTAAAGACAGCAGAGTTCAGTCCCCAATCGGTCAATTCTGCTCATTTTGACCTTCGTATTGGTGATAATGAAGATGCCAGATATTCACAAGCACTATCATAAACCTAAATTCTAATACATGTACAAAGTTTTTCTAGTTGGTACTACTACTGGAATCATAAAGTGCAAAATGCTAACCTATTACCTAACCAAATATATATGAAAACCTATCCTCAGAGAACATTCAGGAGGACTTGGAAGAAGGAAGTGAGGTCAGTCTATGGTACAAAGGCAGGGATGTGAGAAGCCTATGGTGTTACTGACTTTTATGTGGCATCTAATACACTTGGTTCAAAACATTTGATGCTAAATATTAATGTGAATATAATGGTGCCCTACAGATTAACGACTATCACATAATCAGTGAAGACAAAAATTCATATTTTGGACACAATTCCTGATGGTGCCTTAAATAATTCATGAAGAAAATGCACTGATTGGACAATAAGCAAAAATACAAAAACATTGGGTGGATCAAAAACAATAAATGGGTGAAAAACAATGTAAATTCAACATGGAGACAAGAATTTTGAACCAGAAAACATTTCTTTGATACTTATTCATTTTATTTGAAAACAAAGCAACTTGTGATGATAAGCATTAAAATACAGTGGAAACCAGACAGACTTGAAAATGAAGCAAAATTGCTGAAAAGCTGGATGTGAAAAAAAGACATCTGCATGACAACAGTTGATTCTGGAGGGCAAAAAAGCAGCCAACAGGATGTGGTAACAAATATTTCAACAAATATTTTGCTCAAAAGATGTTTTAATCGTTGCATGAACATTCCATGACAGGCCCTGTCCAAACTCTGCAACAGTGCTGCCACCCCCTAAGCTCTGTGGGTGTCTTGAATTCCTTGGCCTGCCCAACTATGAATGGGCATAATGAGAGATATACATGTATACCAATCAAGAAGCAAAAAATAACAAGAAAATATCTGCAGAAGCAAATACATATAACTGGTCAGGACAAATCACAATGGTGTTTAAACAATTCATCTTCAAAACTGGTGAAAGAATGAAATGGTCCATGGACCATGTGCTCACTGGGTTGGACATAATAGTCTAATGACAGAGGGAGGTACATACAGTTATGAGCAATCTGGGTCAAGTCATTCCCAGAAAAGACTTTTATGATTTTTGGGTTATGCCACCTGGCGGCCATATTGGATGTCCGATCGGGCTGGAACTTCACATGCAAATAAAGGTCATCTGCAGGGGACCACATAGCACATTGGAGCGCTTTGGGTCAAGTCGTTCCTGAGTTACAGCACTTTGATGATTTTCGGGTTACGCCACCTGGTGGCCATATTGGATGTCCGATCGGGCCGAAACTTCACATGGACATAAAGGTCATCTGCAGGGGGCCACATAGCACATTGGAGCGCTCTGGGTTAAGGCGTTCCTGAGTTACAGCACTTTGATGATTTTTGGGTTACGCCACCTGGTGGCCATGTTTGAAGTCAAATCAGGCCGAAATTCAACATGGATGTAAAGGTCATCTAGATGGAGGTAAATATCAAATTTGAGCACTCAGCGTCAAGCCGTTCCTGAGTAATAGCACTTACTTGATTTTCAGGTTACGCCACCTGGCGGCCATATTGGATGTCCAATCGGGCCGAAACTTGGTATTTTTTAAGGTACCCCTCCAATGCATGTTTATGCAAGATATGAAGTTGCTCGGTGAAATAATGACAAACTGTGGCAGGTTCGTCACTTTTGTCGAACTTTGACCTCTGTGACCTTGAAAAGTAGGTCAAATCAAAAACCCGTTATATATGTTATGTATCCTTATTAGCTACACCTATGATAAAAATTTGGAGATGATCTAGTCATTAGTTCAGGAGTTATTGCACTTTTTGTGTTTTTGGTTTCCGCCACCTGGTGGCCAAACTGAGAGTCGAATGGGACCCAAACTTGGTGTCGTGGGTCATCTGACCTAGGGGTATATATGTACCAAGTTTCAGATCAATAGCTCCAGCGGTTACGAAACGTGCCCTGCTAACGGACAACGACGACGACGGACGACGACGACGGACGACGGACGCTGCACCATCGTAATAGCTCACCCCAGTGAGCTAAAAATATCAGATATAAAGTAAACAATTCCGACTAGCAGACGACACAGGTGATGAAAATAGTGATAGGTGTGCTAATGATACCAATAAACGACACCAGGGTGGTACACTGTCACCAAGGCTGAGCGGAGGAAGAGCTGTGAAGAGTGAACTGAACTGATACCAAAGAGGAGATTAGCTCTTTCAACAGGACCTCCCTCTGCAGGCACCTCTGCTAGGAGGAACATAAAAGCTCAGTTATGAATTGGCAATAATTATCCATTCAATCTGACATGACCTCTATAATGAGGACAGCACTTAGTAAAGGGACTTTATTGCCAATAAGTGGAGCACTGCACACCGAAGTGGCGCTGAACAATGCTCTTCCGTTCAATATGAAATTGACATGGGGCCATAACCTGAATAGTTTTGGAACAGATTTTGACAGCAGTGACACCTAATCCATAGTACCCAGAAATTCCCCATTTAGCTGTGATTACAAGGAGGTATACAGTGTATGGATGACTGTGAAGCCATGGTTAACCGGCGTGTCCATATACCATATACCCCTATGAAATTGCTGGTGTAAGAACAGCATTTGTAAGCCCCAAGAGATGGCCATAGCTTCTAACTTGACTTGTACAAAAGCAACTCTTTAGATGAGTGGTGACAGTGAACTAAAGGTGATAGAATGGTATATGTGAGCACACCATGCAAACGATGAAATGATGAATATGAAGAATCACCTGTATTAGACGTCATAGCAACCGTTCAATGTAAGCTGGGATGAAATTGATAGTCAGAATGTTAATCATGAGTTATGGATTAGGTTTAGTCGGAGTTTCATCCTTCTGTGAGATTATCAGAAAGAACTCTCAAAGTATCATAAAGCTTGCTAACCCAGTTGCAGGACATCGGTTGGTTCCCTAAATGCCATGGATTTAAACCTGTATGCAGGATTGTAAGATTAGTCAACTCGCAAGTGACCAAACAGTGCCACTACATATGGCGATTTACATGTAGATACCACCATGAACTTGTAGGCCGAGTTACGCAGTTTGGACCTTTGCGGGTCACCTGGAGCAGGCTAGAAAGGCAGTACACCGTCTACTATTACGGTGATCGAACGTGTGGAACTGAACTGGATGCCTGAAGGCTCCCTCAACATCAGCAGAGAACGCCCTTCCTCGATGGAATAAAGTGAGTTAAGGTGCCTCTCCACTTGGGATTTTCTCATGCGAGTTGGCTCTCAATGGGCAATTCAGTACTTATGGCTTTCATTTTAGCAAAGACAGAAAGCTTTCTATGTCCGAGATGCCCACAGAAAGCCACCTTGCATATGAAAATTTTCACCTGGAGAAGCGCCCTCATTTGATAGCAGCTCTATTTTTGTTATTCAGGAATTTGATACATGCATGATGAAAAGTGAACTTTTTACAGTGTTAAACCATGCAATCAGGACATGAAGGTAAGACTGAAGATGGTACAAGAAGCTGTTATATTTCTATATTTACTTGGTAGAGTTCATTTACACATGCAAATACTTTGTGTGGATGAAGTTAGGAATATAATTTGACATTCACATGCATTCAGACTTTTGACAAGATGTACAAGAAGTGATCAAGCGTCGGACCAGGCACTGTACTGAGGACAACACCAGTACATTCGATCTTTGCTGGATCTACGATAGGGAGAAATCTCAAATCACACACTCAAGGTACACTACTGAAGATTTCTAAGGCTTCAAAGAGAATAGTTCTGGAAGCTATAAAGGCATGGGGATGACTGCCATCTATTAGTCACGACTTACCTCATAGATTGGCGATGACGCCAAGAAGTTTGCGAGCGGGTCTTGGGAGGAATTGTTGGAGCCATCTGGTGAGACGCTTGGAAGTGACGACAGGGATCGGGGTTCTGTACTCTTGCTACCGGGGGAATTTTGTCTAAGCTGAGGGTTTCCTGGAAGGAATTATTTCAGTATGAAGGAACTGACTGGACAAGGCAGGAGGGAAGGGAGAAGTCCCAGGACGGACGAACGCAGGTAGTGGTGGAGTATTTGACACTTCATAATCCTGTATGTTGTATCAAGAACAATGAGAAAAGTTAGCCATTGTCGTGCGAGATCTTCTTGCCCCTTTCACATCTTAACACAGTTGTTCTGATTTTGCCCTCGTACACCTTCATTTCTTGGGATGCGTTCACAGCTTCAAAGCAGGAGCTGGCACAAGTTGGAGCAGTCTATGTAGAATGAATATTACACAGATTTCTCTCTTTAGTGTTCTTCATGAATCACATCCAAAACGTTTTTACATTGCAAATAAAAGATCATTTAAGGTTTGAAATTAAACGGGCTCACGCAGAACTGAAGAAATTGAAAAACCACACCACTACCTGTAACATAGATAAATCAGTAGTCTCCCAACCTTGATTTTAAAAAAATATTTTTACGGAAAATTTTAGACCCAGAAAAAACCTGAAAGACCAGAAAACCAGGGGATAAAAAGATAACTAAAATTGGCCAAGAGGTCAAGGTCATTACCACTGTACAAGGTCAAGGACAAGCAGATGAACCAAATGTGACCCAGAGGTTAAGGCCACAAAATGTCAAGGCGAAATCAAGGTGAGGAGAACTGGAGGTTAATAAGAATCAAGCAGATATATCTGTACAGAAAATAAAATATTTGGGGGGTTAATGGAATGGTTTGTTAGAAAACACACTTGTCTCATTCCTGGCAGACGCTATAGGTAAAGTTACTACCATTCATAGAGTCCCAGGGAAGTTATTGGATATGGCTCTGCCTAAGGCCATCACAGATTTGGGCCGAGGAGGCAAACCGCTCTTGGCATCGGAGCTAGAAGTCTTTTTCCGAAAGGGATTGCCGGTACCTAGAATGCACGGATAAATAGAGCTTAGATGCTTAGTATGGTTTGGGAACTCTGGGGACCGAGGTTGACCGTGGAACAAGGCGAAAAACAACACACACTCGGGTACTACATGTATTTCAAGCTGTGCAGCCTGAAGAGTCCTAAGGGTTTAGTCTGTGCTTATATTTAATTCCCCCAATTATACTTAATTCCCCCAAGGTCTGCGACACCACGAAATCTGCACTGAACATCACTCTTCGAGAAATCAGTTCTTAAACATCAGCAGAGCTAGTCAACCTCGGTCATGTGGTTGTTAAATTAGGAACAGAAGCAATGAGAAAAGTGGTCAAGTTTTTAAAAGTAGGTTTTAAGAAAGACAGGACCAGGAACAAGTTGCTCTTTTCCGCTTTTAGAAGAGAGGACACGACATATTTCATCAAGACAGGCTATGTTTGCTGATAGACCCCCCTCCCCTCCCCTCACGTGATAGGCCCTAATGTGGCACTGCCACAATTGCAACAATGCAAACTCCCGGGAGAGTAACTCATGCACTTGAATAATCAGGCCAAATGCTACTTGAGTGTATGGTAACCACAGGCTAAACTCTCAAACCAGATGACCACCTACATAATCTAATGTATGCACGGACATGACCTTTGTACCACTATATCTACCATTCTGGAAATGCCACATTCGGAAATGTTTCGCATGCATTTTCAACATCAATCATGGTTGAAACAGGTGTCTAATTCTGCGATCTGATTCACATCAAGTTGCCAAGAATGTGCGGCAAGACACAACCAGATGAAAAGTGACACATCAGGAGTATATTTCTTGAAACATTTCTGAATCAAACATTTCCCGAATGCACCCTGTCTTGTGTGTCCTACAACAAAGTAAGGAATCATAACAATAATGGTGAAAATTCAAATGTAACTGGACACGAGAACCTTGCTCCACAGCAAATGAGTCTTGCAAGGTATGTTTAACCCTTGTAGTCTGAGGATACACGAGAAATATTCTGAAACATTCTCAAAAGTCACTGAAAAATCAATATGAACAGTAGGCTACCCCGAGAAATATCTTCGTCATGTTTTGAATGATGCATCCTTTTTCCTATGTTTATGTAATATTCAGTCCTCAGCAGGTTAAACTTACCTCAACATGCCGAGCTGGTTGGCATTGTCAGAACGAACCCAAGAAACACATGCCCCAATTGGAAAACATGGGTGTGTACGAGAGAAAAACTCCATGCCATATCAACCATGACCCAACAACCAAGGAATTGCTCTAGGACCCAGAACATAATCAAGGTGGTATGAATCAATTAACTTCAAACTGTCAATCAATTAGTCATTATCTCATTAGCTGTCAATCAATGTTGTAAGATATTACATGTATTTAACCCTCAAGGACCAAGAATCATGAAAGTGTGGAACTTGCTCCAGAACTGTACAAGGCTGACATCAGTGTCCATTGGTCTTGATTGAGCGAACGAAACCTAAGGGTTAGTTACATTCTCAAGTCCTAAAAGGGGTTAAATTCAACAGCTAATTAATTGTGAGAAAATCTTGATTGACAAGTAAGAAATTAATTGTCAAATGATAATACCAACAAAAGCGTTGCCCAACCAATAATTAATTCTACGTCTAGCAAGTTTACAATGAGCAGGTCACTCTGACTGACTGTGGATTGCTATGCCTCGCTTTCATTTTTATCATCAAGGTCAGACGAGCCTGAAATGTGAAGGTCAAGGTCAAACCATCTCTCAAACATAGTAAATCTCCCCAATGTCTATAGTTCTCGCCAATCCTTGGAATACAAGGCACGAGAATTGTAAACTACCCATTCAACCGCACTTCCAGTAGACACTACCCCTGTACCAAACCTAACAGAAATCCCCGAGTGACTGAACTTTATTCCTATAATGTCCAAGAAGTGCATAACAAAACATAGCCCAGAGATTCTGTTGCTTAACTTCGTGTAGCATGTTAAGGTTGAAAGAACCGAGAGGTCCCATTATCCAAAAGAAAAACCAGAGGGGCTGAACCCTAAGTGAAAACCAAGAACTCCAACCCAAACTACCAACCATATCAACATCATGCACAGACCTTCGAAAAGGTTCTTCTTGCCCAGAGAACAGGGTTTCAACAGGAGGGAAAGTGTGATGAAAGTAAGAGAAGAGGTGAAGAATGACACCAACCAGAAAAATTTTATTGCTTGTTGTTACTGAGGCACTGTAAAGGGAGAGACAGCCATGAATTCAAGGTTGTGACACAGTTCCCATGGAAATCAGTTCCCATGGAAATCGGTTCTACATTTGCCTTTTATTCATCCTATCAGGTTCATCTTTCGAACTCTCAATTGTCCAACACAACTGTGTGCAAAACTCTGCATTCATTCCACATTCGCACTTGAAAATTCCAAGGTGGCTGCTTGAATTCAGGGTAGATGTGCATATGTGACAAGTGTGCCTTGTAAAGAGAGACATCAGACAGAATGGCAATCATAAACCACGAGAATTGCTGAGAAAGCAACATCAATCCAAAGACAGAATAGGCCTACCTTTGGTAAACAGCCAACCTTCAATGAGACCAACTCCCTTGACTCACATTTTGAAGGGTAACGTTATCATGGATTATGAACCATCAAGAACAGCAATGGTTCACAAATCCAGAAAGATCAACCATGGCAAAATCATGCCTCATGATGCTAGTCACCAACCTCATCTGCATTCTGAAGCCTGATTACGACAATTTGCCATCAACCCCACAGTCCATACGTACCATTGTGATGCTGTCCACCCATACTGATGGGCCGTCTGCCTGTACTTGACAATGACGATGACGACGACGTCGACTCCACTTTTGGCTGAAACATACTCTTCACACGTTGCATTTTCTCTTCATCCGTGCCACCCTGGAATCATTGGAAGGACAGTTAGGGTCACTATGTTCTGTAGGCCTATGTTGGCACTAGATATCAAACAGAGGCTGGCTTTGAACAGGCAATGAACCCTAGGCCACGACTACGCCACTTTTTGACCAGCATCAAGGCCAGCATTTGTTGAGATTATAAGCCTGAACAGCATATCACCAGGAAAGGATGGGACATACTGTTGAATTGTGCTACTTACTTGTGGTAGATCTATCAACATCTTCAATCCATCACCAGGACCCATGTGCGACACATGGCTGAAGTTCGAGGGACCAGAGATCAAACGAGATTTACGCTCCAGACTACTGCAAAAGGAAAGGATGAACATTAGGACAAATGAAGAACAACCAACAAGACGACTCGTGATTGTGTCAAGACACTGACTAAGCCTACATCCACCATCTTCTGATGTCAAGGCACCCAATTCTACCATCTTCTGTCTCAAATTCTGTTGACCAGGCCCTCGATTCTTCGCTCCCTTAGTTATCCCAATGAAGGAGAGTGAATGACATTGACAATGACGAGCCCAATGGTCTCATTTCAGAGTGATCAACTAACTTTGGCTTTGGTCATTGATACCTACCTCTTGGCAGCTTTCTCCTCTTCTTTTGTCTTGAATGAAAACCGTCGTGTTTTGTTCCGCGTGGCAAGTCTCTGTTTGCCGCTGATGTCTGGTATCACAATCTTATCTCCTTCTGAAAAGAGTTACACTGACAGTAAGGGTCCAAAATGATGCATCATCAGAAGGTTGTGCAACTCTGTCATGACATGACGACATACCGGGTACACTACTGGCAATGAACAAACAAAACCTTGACAAAGCCAGTCCTTACCTAAATCTATGTCCCGTAAGTAAACCAGTCTCACAACATCTGGGACATTACTCAAACATATAGCACCTTCTCGATCAAGAGGTTTCATCTGGAAGCAGAAACAACACAATATTTATATTATAGTTGATGGTTAACTCCTACATATATTTGGTGTCGTGTGATGCCTGATTCTGATCAGCAGGCGAGTCTAATAAAACAGCAAGCTTTCCACCCTGGCATTCGTTTGGCTATAAAGTGTTTTTCACATTGAACTGGCCAAAGGTACTTGGCTGACCTCTTGTCACTAAACTGTAATGGCATGATCACAAATAATAATGTTACACAACCCTCGGCAGCCAGTGCCATGGCTGACCAGCTTTGGCTGACAGCATTAAAGAGCTATAATCTGTTTTCAAGTCAGTGTTGTGCAACACCACTACCTCTCGGTAAATGTGATCTGGTCACATTCCTGAGTTCAACCAAGTACCTTTGGCCAGTTCAATGTGAAAAACACTTTACATGAATCCAGTAACTGAACCAATGTCCTCAATTCTAAAGACCTCAAAATCTGACTCACCTTTTTAATGGTAACAGTTTGAATCCATTCTGACGTGTTGACATCAAACACGTAGATATCATTCTCCGTGTGACATAGCAAGTACGGCTTGCTGTAACTTATGGCTTGTGGTAACGCTGGCCACATGATCTCATGTAGCCTCTTCCGTCGACCTGTCTCATCAACGTAGATGCCAAGATCTGCAACAAAATGGTCATTATACACTGCGGACATTCACACCAAATTTCAACACACCTAACATTAGTGACATCAGTTCTGTGTAGCAATTAAGCACGTAATACATCATCAAAATTCTCAAGTTTGGCCATGTTTCACATGGCATCGCTGTGTAAAGCACATGTTTCATGTTCACTGTCACCAACACAGTGCAGACACTGTTAGAAATATTCCATTTCCAAATTTAGTTTCCCACACAGCTGCTTCCTCTCTTGGTAGCATCAGTTTGGTCAACTTACATGCGAAAACTAGAAGGTATTCCCTATTTGAAAGTTCGACTGCCCATAATGCGTCCATGGGGTTTTGTAGAAGGAACTGTAACGTGTGATCATCTGGATTGACAAGAGCTGAAAGAAGAGAGAGTCATTTAGGGAAAATCTTGGCCTTTGGTCCAAGTCTGGTTGGCAATAGATCATCTCGGCTAGGCCTGCGGTCAAATCTGGCTAGCAACAGATCAACTTGTCTAGCTGGCAATAGATTGACTTGGACCTGTGCTCATCATTAAACTAACACCAAAACTTACATATTGGAGCACCATCCCCCTGCACACTGTAAATCGCGAAACACGACGGGTATCCCACACACAGCCTCTCATTCATCATCTCGATGAACTGCACATGCCCGGGACATAATATCTCCTTGACTTTCCGATGACGCTGACGCGTTCGATTCAGTTCATATACGACTACAGTTCTCTTTATTGCGACACACAGACACGTGCTAGTGCCCTGACGAACTAATCCTGTGCAGAATGACGTACAACCCTTGCTCTCAGCGATTTTGACTGACTCGACGTCATGGCCTTCTAATACTGTCAGTGGTGTGAGACGTATATGCCGTTGTTTTCCTGAAAGTAGAAGAAATGACAACCGTAGATATTTGAAGACTCCGATGATCAGAGGCCGAGTCTATCATTACTGTATTCCCTGTGATGGGCCAAACCTGTTCCTCAGTCAGGATCTTTCAAAAGTCAGGGAGATTTGATTGTCTAAGAAAATGTTGCATCTGAGGGTTAAAATCACGAATGTGTGCTGCCACCTACCTGATATGACTACTATCAGCTGTTCTCCACTCACTATTTCTATTTGTTGCACGCTTTTTCGTTCTCCTATTCGTGTCACAGCTACAAAAGAACAAAGGATCTCAGAATATGAGAAGCACAGACTCATTTTGACAGCAAATTCAACTCTAGATCTAGCTGGCATGTTCTAAGTTCACTGCCAAAACTACAGACAAAAGACCAGGACAGGAGGGGCAAATCTGTGATCTCAAGATGAACTTGCCCTTGACAAGTTCGTATGACTGACTTGCCAATCATTGACTAATTCACTGAGACAGAGAACAGGCCACTATCAACTCCTTCAAGCATGTGGAGGTTGTTAGAAACTCACCATCTTTATTTAGATCTATACAATGAAGGCCTTCCTCTGTTCCTAGTAAAAGATTGGTGCAATCTGAAAGGAGGACAAAGACGTTCTGAGGAAATCGACTGCATATAGATTTGCTTTCATTCCAACAAGAAACAATCGACAGGGTGCCTCCCAAGAGACAACGCCACAGCAAAGCAAATTTTCTTTAGGGCTGGAAATCCACTTGACCGAAGAAACCCACTTCACTTCTTCATCAGACACCTACCTATTACAGCTGCAGACAATGCATTCTTCAGTAACGTTAGAGAACTGTCATAGATTTCTTTGGCTTTGAAAACCTGCAGTGATAAAGTGTGAAGACTGGCATTAAGCAGCAGGGTAGATGGAAATATTACAATCATACATGGTTATGCTGGTTACACAGTTGATGCTGATTGGTTAGAAACTTAGAATATTGCCAAAGCTGGGAATCAAATGAGACAGAGGTTTGTCTTTAACCTAGATTTTACCAACACTGATGGAAGTAAAGGAGGAAATACTAAAATTGGATGTTACTCATTAGGTGATACTGAAAAAGTTACAGCTAAAATGACTCAGGAGGGCAAAATGACCATCACCATAACCAGATTACCGAAGTGTAGACTTTTCAGAAATTTCCTCAAAGCCATAATGAGCAAGGCAGGGGTTTAAGAAAGGCAGGAAAAAGAAGTTGAAGAGTTGAATAAACTAAAGTTGAACTTAACTGCACAGGCAACGTCAGCAATGAGCTGGCCACGAGTTTATTATGAAGAGAAAAGACCCAATACCTACATGTTTAGTTGAACTGCTTACACTATTGTCGGCTAGTTTAGTTTTCCTAAGGATTTTGAGAAGTTCAGTCAGGGCTCCGACCCATCGCTGTTTATCCTGGGGACTGTCTGCTAGCATGAGGACATGGTGTTTTGTTCCTGGGGGGTTCATTTCAGAAGTTGTTATCTGAAAGAAGATGTCAGGGCATGAGTGAAGAACATTACGAAGTTACAATCTGGAACTGTGTATCAGCGCAGCGTTTCCAAAGCCATGAACTGCAAGTGAGACACGAGACTGCTCGAACCCAGAACCTCAGTGGTGACAGGTGCCGACATTTCCACTGCACCACTTTGACACCCAGGGTCTCCACTCACCCTAAATATACTTGGTATGTCTTTCTTGGTCGCGTGGATCACGTCCTGATCCAGGACAGACGAGACGGAGAACTCTTCATCCCTCATGTCCAAGACTTCGCTGACGTAAACACACGCCTGACCATTCCTATCCGGGTTGATATCGTACAGGAAAAGCTTGAAGTCGCACACCACTATAAACTGTTTCATCCAACCTCGGCGTATTCCACCCGGCTTTGGCACCTTGACATAACCCTCATACGCTGTTCCGACACCTTTGGTTGGGTCGATTCCCATAGGTCTTTTACCTGTAAATATCGCAATAGACATTAGAATGAAAGGACTGTGGTCAGACAGCAGAAGTAAAACTACGAGGTAACACAGTCACAGTCTTAATTTCACAGCATGTGAAGCTCTAGGTACAGCAACTATGACCTAGATTCTTCAAAGATGTACAACAGTGATGCAGGCAATCACAATACTGCATCAGGCTGTGTCCCATGATGCCACAGTATTCAGAATGGTTCACTGCAGGCATTGACAAAGCTTTCTGTAAGCCTACGGTCAATTCGCCAACATCTGCAAGTACGACACTGGATTAATACTGGATTCCAAAGTTTCGGTGGTACCTACCTTGATCACTTGGAACTGGGCAAACCTGGGGAGCCTTTTCTGTACATCCTACATGACAGACGTAGGAACAATCTGAAAGAAGATGGCAATTGAAATGAGTCGCCTAACATGAAGGACCAACATCATCTTCATGTAATTATCAAGCGTAAAACAGCAAAATTCTCACAGACAATTCTGATACCCACCTTCACAGATCGTCCCCTGTCGCTGAAGGCCTACAAGAAGTGATGTGCATTTCTGGCACTTGACAGGATAACTAAAAGACCTAATGACAAAACGATGGGCTTTGGGTTGTTGTGTCAGTGAAGCAGGAGGTGGTGGAGGTTGTGCCACTGGTTTCACCAACGCCGGCGACGACGGTGCTTGGTCATTGGAACGTTGTTTGCCATCCTGTTGCTGTACGGCATCATGGTATTGTTCCTGGAATGAACAAGGCAGAGGTCAAGGTCAGGAATAAGACCTGTTTCCATGACGACAAGTGAAACGTATGAAGGAAATATTCTAGGATGATGATGATGGTGACAATGGGCAAGTGACTGTTTCAGTGTCAGATAATACAGAACCATTCTTTGGAAAGCAAGGGCTGAGGACTTGTGGAAGATGGATAAATCACAGTGAGGAGTTTCTGAACATGATGCCTCCACTTCCCAACTTTCCCTACTCCAGCACCTCAACATGAATATCATTACAGTGCCCTCTACCATCAAGCCTTCTATGCCTTGTCACTGTTTCTCTTGATGTGATGAAGAACTTCATGTACAATGGATGATGAAGTCTACAGGCAATTGCAAAGGAATGGAGTACAGTACTGGTCAAACGTACTTCCTGGGGAAAGCATATTCCTTGTATGTGACCCGATCTAGCAAAAGTAGGTGCACGTCGCAACTGAGGAAAGGGTTAATCGCCTTACAACACAATAGCTGAAATGTATTTCTCTGCAGGTTGACAATATAGTGGACAGGAGTGATAATAGTTAAGTGAACTGATCACCAGTTATGATCAGCTGCGACATGTGCCTACTTTTGCTGGATGGGGACACATACATGTATTTTGTCAATGGAACAGACTGTGATGTTGCTCATGCAGGATATGAACAGTTCAGCAGCATCTAACCCAAACATCACTTTTGACCAGTACTGTACTTGAAGCTGTTTGCGGACTGAGGCAAAGCTTGTACATGCATGCGTGCTGTTGCTAAGCAAGCTAAGATAAGCACCAAGCACTACATCAGGTGTAAGCACAGAGGTGAGCAAGAAGGGGAAGGTATAGGGAACCATTGTTTCTTAAACATAGAGTTAAGAGCCGTGTGGCAAATACAGCAATATTGTCTCCAAGAGACAATGGGTCATATGAATAAAGATTAGCAAATGCTTTTACTTCAGATCTGTACATTATTGCCTAGTGCATTTGTGTTGCAAAATTCAAGTAAAGCATTTACTAGTCTTTATTCATATGACCCAATATCTGGAAACCGGAGTGTCTGGAGAAAACCAGTACCGTCAAAGAGAGCTGCCCTCTCTATCATGTGAAGACATGGGTCTGAACCAGAATGTCAGGGGTGACAGGTGTCGACGTTCCCAATGTGCCACTCTGGCAGGTGCCATTGTGTCTGGTACTACATATGAGGAATTCAGTGCACTTTAGACCTTTATCATGCCAATTTCAGATTGGCTTGAGATCCGTTCAATGGATGCAAGTCCTGGCATGATGTAATTTGGCATTTCCAAGTCAATGTCTTGTTTTAGACATGTAATTTCTATTGTATCGGACGGACAGACAGACAGAGTACATGCACTTTGTTCTATCATCTAAGTTTATCATTCACTACCGGTATATGATGTGGAAAAGGGATCCAAAATACTGCGAAACTCACCATGGGTAGTAGGGAAAGGGGGAAAGAAAATAAAACAGGGTGTTAATAAGGTAGGAGTGAAGACAACATTTACAATACAGGAAATAAGCAAAAGCAATGCTGGGTTGGCTGTCATCTGAGAAAATCAGGTTGAAAATCTCCAAACATGTTCTCTTTTCCTCTACATTTTAGCATAGCTGATAGACACTGCAGTGGTCGCATTTGTTGATGGCCTTTTTGGCACAAGTTCTCAAAATTTTCGGTTTTGATCCCAAGCTTAACATTGCCACAATATCAATATCACACGACATATGAATAAGATTGAAAAATAACAAGTTACGGTTACAAAATTTTAGGAGTCTTACACCTAACTCTGGTAATACCTTCAAACATTTACTAAATTGAGTTAAAATATCAAGTTTGGCACAATCTCTGAGTGGCCCACCAGAATAGCATCAGAAGACCTCCCGTACAATGATCATTTGTGATCAGTCATGCACGCAATCAAACTGTCACACAACCTCCAACATTCAGCATTCAAGTGGGCCACCCACAAGATAGTGCCATGATATGTCTTTTGAGCACGTTTTTGGAAGGTTCAATACAACAGTGGAAAACACACAACAGTTGAAAACGTGAATTCAAATTTAGGCATAGTCCACTGTCACATTCTATTCCAAAACAGAGTACGACAGTCATTATGAAATTCAAGATACATCATGAATTTTTAGTCAAGAACTACAAGATGACAATAGGGTTACACAACAAACATGCTTAGGAATTAAACCAGGTGAACCCCATGGGCGCCACCTGCTGGCAAAGCACGCGCATGCCGATATTTACCATGTATAAACTTACACTTCCAAGCGAGGAAGTACGACTCGCCTGGGATGAGGGTGCGTTGCTATTTGAGAATTCCCCGCTCCCGTATTCGAAATCTTTGTAAGATTCCCCCTCACCAAAAGACTGAAAAGAGAGCCGAGAGGAAGGTTTAAGGGGTGAGTGC
>NMRB01000330.1:407024-418641 GCA_002633025.1 Notospermus geniculatus | reverse complement strand
CTGTCTTCTTTCATAAATTTGTTCAAAATTCTCAATAAATTGATCAGTACTGGTGTAACATGTTCTAGTGTTCCCCTTATCTCAGTGTATCCACACAGAAGACAGCTAGAAAGACTAAGACTTTTCAATAGGGGAACACAGAGAAATCGATCACTCTCATTTCACAGTGTACCCCATACAATGATGGGAAACACTGAGGAACAGGAACACCAACAGATGTTACACCGGTACTGTGATTTCAGGTGTACATGTTCAGACTTCGGCCATCTTGGAAAATACCCTCTGTCCCACATCTCATGAACAAGTTAAAACAACCCCAGGTAGAGAATTTCCACTGACATCTGAATAAAACGTTTGCAACATTTGTTTTTTTTTTTCGAGTCATACAGAAGCCTTGTATTAAGATAGAGGGAGGACATATACATTTACCAACCTGGCTCATACTGTCATGAGTATTAAACTGCAACAAAATGAAAGCCAGGGAGTCAATACAGGGGTGAAATAAAGGAAGAGAACATAACAACAGTATTACAGCCCGTAGACAGTGAATTGGATGGATGAGGTGTTCTTTCTTATGCTCCTAGTATGGAAATACAAAGGAAGTCATTTTCTCAAAACAGTTTTCAACATAATGTCATAAATCCATCTGATCTCAAGGCCTCGACATACTTGTCTGGATTGTGGTGAAATTTTCATACGAGCCCATAATATGGAGGCAGCTCGGTAGAAAAATAACGAAGGGATTTTCAGGCAAGCACATCATGAAATGCACAAGTGTGTGGAGGCCTTCATTCAACTTGCACCTGAACAAAACAGAGGCCGAAAATTCAACGCACGAGGAAAGAAGATAGATGAACTGAAAATTAAGAAACAAGACAAAAACGGAACCAAAGGTAAGAAGCAACAAAATAAATTTGATGAGACCAACACAAGATTCAAAGTCATCATCCTAAGGTGAATGAAATGGATTGATATTTATAGCAGCCGAGACAGATTATTCCCATTGTCCTTAGGCCTAGTGCTGCTGAGTGATTTCTGTAGCTTGTAGACGAACTCTATTAGGTCTGAAATATGACAAAGTTTAACTGGTATGTTGTAGCTAATAGTACAGTTTGCACATGACAGAAGTCACTCAATCAGCACAGAGAGATTTGTGAACCCTCACCCGTTCAAGAAAATGAAGGATGGTAGTATATATTTACTAACGGCATATTATAAAAGTACAAAATGATCAGTGATCTCAGTTGGTGATTCAGGTATTAAAACAACTCATTCGTTCTGATCACGACATGCTGACGACTCTGTCTCCGAGACAACCGTCGCTCGGACAGTCGTCTCCGAGTTGGCGAGCTCGGCGGGGTCGTGGGGAAGAATGGTGGGATTTCGCGGAGAGTGGACTCTCCGGATGCCTGGAGAGTGGAATCTCCCGACGCTGAGTCTTTGGTCAGGCTCTTGTCTTTAATTGTGAATAGCTGTATGGACAAAGGGGAAAGATCAAATCAGAATCGCCAAATTTTTTCAACAGAATTAGAATGGGCTTGCTTCTTGTGACGTTAGTATCCATTTTCTGCAAAATTTTCAGCTTCAATTTCGATTTCAGTCATAACAAAAACAGAAAGCAAGCAGAACGTACATTTTCTGATAAATCACCAACTGAAATGAACAGCTCATGAGCTGTGTGAAAAAATTAGATCAGAAAGCAGCATATGGACAATCCACATCCCCCAGCATGGCCACAGTCGGACCTTGCTTCCTCCATCTTCCCTTCCCTACCTTCCACTGTTCAGAGATCTGAAATGAGCATCGACTGTCTAAATCTCATTGAAACTGTGCAAAAAATGCCCCTGTGTTTGAATTTCCTAGCCAATACAAAGCGTCCACCACCATGGCAGATGTCAGACCCCACGAGACAAGAAGCAAGTCCATTCTGCATTATGATGAGTTTAGATTTTAACAACCATGCAAGCTACCCCATGCCGATTACATGGAGGGTTGCAAACAATCAAGGTTATAAGAATTCATCATCTCAACTTCAAAACAATAGTTTATTCAATGGTATTATGGGGACAATGGGGATCCTAGCTACGACAGAGGGCGGCACACCGAATCCCGGTCCTATACAATGGACGCCTTTTGTGTGGGAAATTGATAAGGACCGGGATGTCAGTTTCACTTCAATAGTTTTAACCACTAGTGACACCTATTGAGGCAGTGAGCTAGGGTCCCCATTCATAATCACAGCCTCAGTCATCAAGAAACCAACAGAGAAAGTATCCAATCACCATTTCTAGTTTACCACTACAGGGTGTCCCGATGATGGGAGGACAACAGAACTGCTTTCACGGAACATGTGTTCTGGACCACCCTGTAGCAGCAACAGTTAATGCATGCCAGTAACACTTCTCTACTTCAGAAACCTTATCAAATTCAACTCCATGCACATGTATCACTAAACTGACGCTACAAATGTTATTTCCTTATTTTGTCTGGGAAGGGTCAGAATTTTAAAAGGCCTGGTCAAATGTCATCAGAGACTGAATTATCATTCAGCATTGCTCAGTTATGATCTAGAGTAGAGCATACAGGAAGATGCACCACTAACCAATTCAAGCAAACCTACTACTCAAGTCATATTTGCTGTTCTGAGGGGTAGTTGAATAACAAACACTGACTTCCCCATATTAACAACAAACGGTGGGGGAGCTCATCAACAAACTCATGACAGAATTCAGAATACCATCAGCGGCAACATCATGCAGCATAACTAACGTCAGACTGGCATTGACAGTATTACCAGTCATCTAACAGGAACCAATAGCAAATGCCAACCAACAGCATGCCTTATGTATTTGATCAACCCGTAAGATGCTTTATCATGCACCAAATAAAATCCAATGCTAACTTTGTAGCTCCACCGTGTCTGAACCTGCAGAATGGGAAATCACATTACGAGTCATAATCGTGCGACAATGTCAACGAGAGTGACCTTGAAATGGCAAGAGGAATCGTACGTGTTGTGGATTGTGTTCATAAGTGTTCAGTGATGATTATACTTGTAGCCCGAGAGCCTCATCCCTTGTGCTTGAAACTATCCCAACCATCTGACAATGATAGGTCTGTACCCAAAGAGCCCCTCCCCTTGTGCCCAAAAGTTCAGTGATGATTATACTTGTAGCCCGAGAGCCTCATCCCTTGTGCTCGAAACTATCCCAACCATCCGACAATGACAGGTCTGTACCCCAAAAAGCCCCACCCCTTGTGCCCAAAACTATCCCAACCATCCGATACTGCAACTAGGGATTTTTACCTTTGGGGCCATGACAATGTGAACCCCCTGCATTTGCAAAACTACATTTTGTATAATTGTTTGCTTTCTTTTCATCTAGAAATGCAAGGGCACAAAGATTTTGAAATCAACCTAATGCAAGTTCCTGAAAACTTTTCATTGAAAAGTGCAGCAAATTTATACGGCCCATTTGTGAAATTTGAAACAACCGTCAAATGACGGTCATATTTTATACATATTTGATAATGTGAGTTTATCACCTTCAGCAAACTCTCAGCGAGACACGAGACTTACCTCTTCTAATCGCGCCGTCTGCTCGCGGATGAAACGCAAAAATGACGACCGTGAATCGGGACGATCTGACGTAACTGGAAGACAAACAAATTGAAATGTCAAACCACAGTGGCGGGTGATGTAAACGGGAAATCACAGCAACAGGGATTCCAGTTTGATTATCTAACAACTTCTCGTCTCTTACATGTTTCCGTTGTGTCCATCTTGTTCTTCATGTTTTCATTCTCTTTCTTCTTGTGATCAAGTTCATCCTCGAGTTCTGAGATCCTCTGCTCGGCCTCCTGGAGTTTACTGGAATCAAACAAGCAGGATATCATTAGACAGGATTCGTCTTCATTCTAAAGACATTGCATTGCAGGTTTGCATTCTTAGACATTGCAGGTTTGTCCGTGAGATCTTACGGTTTCTCCTGCTGTACATTGAAATGTTCACCCAAGTTGTCGATCAAGCTAATAATGTCGTACCAGGTGCTCAACTCTCAATCCCATATCTAACTGATCACTTACTTCTCCATGGCCAAGTAGAGTTCCTTTGTTTTACTAAGCTCCTCTTGTATGCCCTGTTTAGCCTGGAGCTCACTTTGAAGGCTTGATTGAAGTTGGAGGTAGTCAGATTTGAACACTTTTTGTAGACGTCGGTTCTTCCATGCCTGGAAATCGATCAGAAGAATTTTTGATAAGATGTCTGATACGACAGAGAGCTGATGAAATGATGAACTCCGAAAATAACAAGTGAAATGGGACTGTATTAATGGAAATGGGTGGAGTTGACTTTCTTTGCGAGAAAATGCTTCGACTGGGGAGAAGGTATGAGGAGGGTATTGGAAAGGCCAATGCGATGGGGTCATTTTGATCATTTTTGTTCAGTAATACACCTCTCAAAATAAGTTCCAGCTAGGCCAGTTAACTTGTCATGGATTAAGCAATGGAAGGCCGGAAAATTGGTCAGGGTGGTACTTATCCCATGAGGTGAGTATGGGTAACTAAGCCCTTAAGATTCAGATTCCTCCACTCTCAATGATGACCAACACAACATCATCAATGACAATCAAATCTAAGCCGCACTCTTGGGGAAGACAGTGTTGGTCCGTCAACATTGAAAATGGATGAAAAGTTAGTGAAGCTATGCATGCAAGTAAAAAGGAAGAAGGCAGTAAGCAAAATGATGACATACACTACTTACTGATGACGTGCCACCCGTCACCTTAAGTCCTTCAAGTTCCTCAGACATTTTGGACGCGAGCGCCTGCAGGTAGCCTCTCGCGTCCTTCTCGTCATTAACCCAGTTAATGATCTCAGCAATCTGGGCCTCCCAATGGATGACAGAATCTCTCTTGTCATTCATCATCTTCAGTTCCTCTTCAAGCTGTTTCTTCTCATTCTCTGTCACGTCAATCTGCTCTTGGAGCTAAAAATCAAACGACGTTTGTTAAAGTCGAGTCAGATATGGCTTTCAGGCACCAGAGCTTCAAGTCGGACGAATAGAAAGGTAGTTTTGGAAGAGGTAACCCGCCCAACTCTCTGGAATAAGATGTTCCTTTGCAGTGCCAGGCCTGAACAAGACATCTGACCAGTATGAATCAATGACACTGGTTATGCAAGGAACGGATTCAGCCCACAGCACAGCCAACTCTCACCAGAGATAACTCCTTTGATATCTTCCTATTCTCTTCAACAAGATGAGACTTCTCCCGATCAGCACGCTGCTGTGCCTCGAGGATGGCATCTTGCGTCTCCCGTAGACTCTTATTTTTGATTACTTCCAATTTGTCCTGAAGGGATGTGATCTCTTCGAGGTAGTCGTGATGTTTACGCTCGGCCTCGACGAGCTGGTAGTTCAGGTTCTTGTTCTCTGTGCTGTACTTGGCTTCTAGCGACGCTAGCCGTTCCTCCCTCTCTACATCCTTTCTCTCAAGTTCTGCTTTTAACCTGCAATGGAAACGAAGTCCATAAGGGTTCATACTTATAAATAAATCACAAAGCCAAAGGGAAATGTGATTTCCCATACTACACACAAATTGGCATTGAATCCGTCAACAGATATCAAAAGCTGACAACACTCCTACTGACCTTGCAATCTCTTGAGTCTGTTCTAAACTATTTATACTAGATGATCTGCCCACTGAGCGTTGTTTGACTGTCTCGAGTTCCTGCTCAATTTCCCGTGCAAACTGCTCCGCCCGTTCCCTCAGTTTCTTTTCTTTGTTACTGTCAGAACGGGCATCGTCCAAGTTAAGTTGAAGCTGAAACAGACACAGATATAACAGTACAAGATGGCAGCGATCTCAACTTTGTATTTAGGACTTGTTAACACTTTGCTGCAGCAGTTTTACTCCGATAGTTGGGAGAGGGCACCTGCCACAAACGGCGTCTGCAAGTTTTCAGACTAAATAGCAAAGAAATAAAGATGACTCGGAGCTTTTTCTTGGCAATTTGGACCATGCTAAACTGGCATACCTCCCTCCTTGACTTTTCCACTTTCCTCAACTCCTGCCGTACAGATTCCGTCTTCTGCTTCGACTCCTCCAGCTGCTCCTCATAGTCACGCGTTTGCCGAGACAATCGCTGTTTTTGTGCCCGAAGATCAGCCAACCTGAATAGAAAGACGTTGACCATTACATGACTGGCAAATTGCAGGATGGACAGCATACTTCAAAATTCCACTTGTTAACCATCAAGATGCTTGTGATATCAACCACAAACATCATCATTACCTTTCATTGATGTCAGTGAACTCTTCCATGGCCAACTTCCTCTGTGTTAAGGCATCTTTTAGTTCCTTGGTCTGGATTTTGTACTTCTCTTGAAGATTTTGGAATTCCTGAAAAGAGATGAGACAACATTTTTCATATTCAACCACTTTTGGTCTAGTGCAAAGACTGCAACTTATCACCAAGATGAGTGTCAGTTACAAGAAAATCTCAGCTCCAATCACTTCAATCAGAACCATTCTCAACAGCTATTACATCTCAGACAAACAGAGGTGACCTTAAAGCAGTCAGATCACTACCAACACATACCTTATGTAATTCATCCTTTTCAGACGTTAATAACTTATTAGCCTTGTCAATTGTTTTTAACTTTCCTGACATGGAGTCTAAGTCTTTCCTTGCGGTCAACGCATTCTTCAGATCCTCCTCCATCTTGTTAAAATCTGACTGGTAATCTGAAGATGGAATGAAGACATTGGGTGGGGAGGTGATAGTGGAGGGCAATGTCTGACCCGCTCCAGCAAAAGTCGGCACTTGCCACAAGTGATCATCACTGGTTATCAATTTACTCAACTATCACCACTGCTGTCCACTACTATTGTCAACCTGCAGCTATTGTGTTGTAAGGCTGTTAACCCTTTCTGCGGTTGCACAAGCACCTACTTTTGCCAGAGCGGGTCATATATGTCCCGACTTCTGGTTTACTATTTTGTCATCACATTCACAGCATCAAGCAGTGTTTAAGACCCGACACCAAAGAGTTAGGCTAACATCAGTATCGGCATCTATTTCACCACTTGTGTACCTGTCTCACTAATAACATATTGTTTTTCTCACCACCCAGGCAGTTTTGGCAGCCATAAACTACATGTAATTGGTAAAGATGCCAAAATTTTGTGCATGGCCTGCCAAAAAATGAGCTTGTACTCCCGAAAAAGAATGTAAGTTACGAAAGAAGTGGGAGTGAGAGAGCTATGCGCCAACTTTCTTTGCAAAACATGTTGGAAACTGATGCCTTTCACATTTCTTGCTGCAACTTGTCACAACCATCATACTTACCATTGTTTTCCTTCCTGAGGGCAGTAAGTTCATCTTGTAACCGTTTGATCTCAGCCTCAGCACCAGGTTTCATGGCTGGTGAGCCAGGGGCTTCATTTGATGTGTAAGTACTATGAAGGATTGATTTACTCGTCGCATCTGAGGAAGGAAACAGGGAACTCATAAGGGTTTGAATACAGGAGCTGGAAAGTCTCAGAAGCCACAAATCTGACTGTTTCTTGACAAAATCATCACTTAACCCTTCCACTGCCAACACTTATTTTGTTGAAAGTGAAATTATGTCAAGAGGCAGTTGAAAACTGTCACAAAGGTATTCATTGGGAAGGTCTTAGCGAGTGCTTTCCAATGAATACCTATGTGACAGGGTTTCTGAGAAATCCAAGGAATTGGTACAATTTGTTGATTTTCTGAAATCATCACACTCACCTGTCAGTTTCCGCTGCAACTCTTTCTTCTCTCCCTCCAGCCTCTGTATCCGCCGTTCGTACGCCTGTATCGACAAGTTGTCTGGTTTTTCCTCGTAACTATTCACAGCGGGTACATTACTGGTTAAACAGGCCATGTCGGATATCTGGCTATCCTGAGTGAACGTGAAGCCGATAAACGGGAGGTGGTGACCGGTGAAGGCAGCGTGCATCGACGGAGGTACTGAATCCTGGAGAGAGCAAAGAGTGGATATGAAGATTGGGGAAAGACAGTTTTCAGATGTATCTGAAAAGGCATTCATGTGAGCATCTCGTCACATGGTTGAAACTCTAGTTACCTGTCGAAACTCTGTTTCGTCCACATCAAAATTGGTTGTGTCTGTCGCGCTGCTAACTTCAGGTATATGAGGTGGATCCACTGGAAAGAGAAACAGAAGATTAGAATTCAATCGAGGTCTGCCAACCTAAATGATAGCTTTGGTCTGCTGATGACAAACTGCTGCTGTGGCCTAGCAGCAGGTGCGTTAGGTAGTCATGAAGATCACGTCTTCTCTTGCGCTGCCCCAAGACTACCGAACCAGTTTCCACGTCATATCAGGGCATGCGGCAGCATACAATTAGTATGAGAAGAGACCTTCTACTGAGAAAATACCATTTCGATGGGAAACCTCTGGTCTTCCATCAAGCCTGAACTCCCTCTGCAGAAGCACTGCCCAACTTACTCTCTCGTATTCTGTCCCAGTTGATGTCACCAAAAAACGGATGTCTTTTGAAGTCCTCTAGGCCGCCTTGACCAAAGCGCTGTTCAGCACTACATATTAGCCGCGTTATAAGGTCCTTGGCATTGTCAGATACATCATCAATGTCGGGTGGGAACTCAAACCTCGTCTGAAACAGGGCACAGATCATATCAAGGATGATGCGTGGAATTTTAACGCTTGACTCGGAGCTTTCAATCACAATATAAGACAGATCAACTTACTTATCAGTGTCAGCAAAGTCGGGTAAGGTACCTCTCATCTGTACAAATGCTCATTCATTTCAACAGTTTGTTGTAGGCCTGTCGCAACTGCAGGACAGCTCAGATGGGCCTACCCCAGGTGGTACTCAGATCACACGAGACATTTCATTTAGTACCATTGCTTGCAGTGACGTCTGTAATTTCACAGGTTCCTGTCCAACCACATGTCTAATCTTTAGCCTACTCACCTCATGGTTCATAATCTTGCCGTAAGTTTCTACTAATGACTCTGCATAGAAAGGCGTCTCCCCGTACAGCATTTCATACATGCAGACACCGAGAGACCACCAATCACACTCCGGGCCATACCGGCCATGCCCGTCCTCCATTGCCTGAAATACACAAGGGAATCTCACTGAAATGTACCACTGTTGAGATATTTGCATGAGAGATTACCAGAGATGTGTGCAATGATAAAGGGCAAGTAACCTGACAATCAATGTGGCCAAGGCATGCTCCACATGAGAGTTTTCTCAAGTGAGCTCTCTCTCTATGGTCAATTCATCATTTTTGGCCTACTTCCTTATGACTTACAGTTACACCAACACCAATGACACAAATGACTGCCAATAGTTTTCTATGGTTCAGTTGCCCATACAGAGCCAACTCGAGCGAGGAAACTCACATGGAGCTGTGCCATTAGTCAACTGACAACAGGAAAGCCTAAAAAACTTTGATGTCTACCATTCGTTAACGCCTGGATCTACCTGAAACCACACATTTTGTAGAACGACCTTCCATTACAGCTATTCAAAGGATGATCACTCAAGGCTTCTTCCCATTCTCTGCTCTAGTTCACCGAGTCCAAACATGAGCAGACGACATCTCCCTCGACATTTTTTCCAAATAGGCAAGTTTGATAGGAAAATATTTGAAGAAATTTTGTCAACTTTGGTCACAGGAATGATATTCATTCAAATACTTGCCAAATTTTTTAGTTCATTTGGCCTCAGCAACAAAGGAAACCATCATGTACATAAAAACCTGGCAAGTATTATCTCGAGGAGATAAGCAGACGATACAGTACCAACCAGGAATAGCAACACAACCATAAGAAAGAACAAATGAAAGCTAGCGCAGTATCGAAGTTAGTGTTCGTCGTGGGATGCAAGTATCTTTATTATCTATTGAAAACATGCTCGACTTGGATGATGATGGGTTTCAGCAAACAAAACAATTCGTTATCAGGGAATTGCTGGCAATTGTACTGGGGGAGGCAAGAATCTCAAGTAGGAATGCAGAGACAGACGATTGTACCCTACCAATCATGTACGTGATGGGATGAGTGCATTCGTATACAGCTTGACTCAGAAAATGTGCACACCAAAATGACAGAAAAACGAGACAGGTCAGGAATGTGTGAGAGGCAAAATGGAAAGGGAAATCCCTGTCACCATTAGTGTTCAGTGGTGTTGGTCTAGCTTCCCATTCAATTCATGGCCAGTGGCAAATAATTCTGAGGAGTGTCGGATGGAGATGTCGCAGTGGCGCACATCAAGGAGAGTGATGCTCCCAGTCACTGAATGCATCAGGAAATACCTCAAATATGGAGAGTAAGCAATGGCCTAACAAGCCGACCGCAAGGTCACATTCATACACAACATGCAAGGACGTGACACGGCCACGAAATTTTTCACTCTGCATTTCCATTTGACCTTCGCTTCGCTCCATGGCGCATCCTATCAAAATGGTCAGACAGAAACGCACAGAAAGCGAAAACTTCTCACTCCAATATTGTGTGTCTGTCTGCATGTTATTTAATCAGGGCCTCAGATATGAAAACAGACCTACAACCCAGTCTCAAGATGAAGGCTCCAGAAACTGTTAGCCTAGTTGGCAAGCTACAAGTGATCAATATAGATAAGACCTCCCAGGGAATATTCAAGGAAATCTATGAGTCGTCAACACAAGGAAACGATCGATCCAAGCGATAGCCATTATAAATGTACTTGGTACAGCTTTGACATGTTTATGTATGTATGTACTGGTCCATCACTACGGCAACCCAACAAGATTCAGGCAATGCAGAATACATAAACATGCTAGTTCTATGAACATCTCAAGTGCCACACACGTTTGCAAGGAAATCCAAAATGTACAACCACGTTCTATTTAGGGAACTCAAGTCTTCCTGAGGCCTGCTTCAAGGCTTCGTGTGCAAGATTTCCCAATTCACAGACCGGTTATCTTAGAAGCCCAAGACACAACTGAACTGCTACTGAAGCTACAGGCTACACCACCCCTGACCGTGGGGTATGGAGGAATAGAGACCCGTCTTAGGTTGCACACCAGCCAAAACTAATGGGATTTGAATCCAGAATCGCTAGACTACAAGTCATGGAGAACGACCACTACACCATTATGGTTCAATGGGGATTTGCCTCTGCCTCAAGTCACAGGTGAGAACAAAGGGCATGCTGATTTCAGTGATGAAATGCTTCAAACATCAGCTGAGGAGATCATTGCTGGATTGTACCCAACGTGGAATGAATCACTAATGACAAGCAGTCAGGTTACTTTTTATGACATTACCCTCAGGTAAAGAACAGATGGAAGCGGATGACCCCATCACAGAGATAACGCTTATCAAACTGATAATTAACCCTTTGATACACCAAGTCAGAAGGTGCGGCACATGATAATGATACTGATATCAGCTGATTTGAAAACTCAGGAATGTAATTAATCGATAAGATACGTAGCAACCTATATGTAGGTAACCAACAAAATTGTGTGGGCCTAGTCAGCAATTTAACTTTGTACTGCCAAAGGACACATTTTCTTTATATATTTTCCTGGAAATAACAAAATACTGCTAGAAG
>NMRB01000330.1:387523-406350 GCA_002633025.1 Notospermus geniculatus | reverse complement strand
CTTAAGCTCCCTGGTTCAGCGTCCGTATTACTAACTGCTCGAAAAACCTACCGTTCCATCCGCCATCATTTTGAGACAAGATCCAAAATCAGCTAAAACTATATGTCCACTTCGTTCTAATAACACATTGTCTGGCTTTATATCCCGATGCACATATCGCATACAATGTAAAGAGTCTATGGCTAGAACCATCTCTGCTATATAGAATCGGGCCATGTCCTCGGGAAGACGGTCCTCAAACTTGCTGAGAAGGGTAAGGAGATCTCCACCGCAGTAGTAGTCCATGACCAGATACTGGAAGAGAGGAAGAAACCATTGTAATGCAATATGAAGTACACTGGAACCTCTCTAAAGGACACCTTTGGGACTGACAGATGTTGTCCGTGATCGAGAGGTGTCCTGATTATAGAGGTTGAAATGAACAGCAACGAGCAGTTGGGGACTGCACTTCAATGGAGAGGTGTCCTCCTGGCAGAGGTGTCCAGTTCATTAAGGGAGGTTCCACCGTACATCGTCAATGATGGGGGGAGTACACAGCGAGAAGAGTGGGAGTATAGGGTCAATTCTGAGGAAGGAAGGGTATCTTCACTGTACATGTAGTTCACAGCTAACAATTGGCCGATGCTGTCAGAGTTCTGATGGTAGTGGGCCTATAAAGAAGCTGTTCAGTTCTTACACTGAGGAAGCAGAGGGCCACACTATGCGAGTAAGGTGCACTGAAGGGCCAATACTGTTGCTGTACTGTATCTACTGCAAGAGAGGAAGCACAGGGCCACATTGCTGATGTTAAGAAACACTTGGTCAATGCGCTGCGAAGTAGGCTACAGGGCCAATGCTATGGTTCTTTGGCAGGCGTTTGTCAATACATCAGCTGAGACATGATCCGGATCACATGTCTCCTTCCCTCCTTCCGGCTACCGGTACTTCAGTCAAGATGAACAGCTGACTATCTGTAACAATCTGACTTCTTTTTTTGCTGGTAGATATGATTCACTGATTTCGCTGATAAAGTTCAACTACAATGAGTGGTTCTTCTTATTTTCACTTCAGAACACACAATTTTCAAACGTCAGTTCTGTCAGTTCATTTAGTATGGCTGTCACATAAACTCTTAATGTAGGCTACATAATATTATCAAACCACTTGGCACTTTATGTCATAACCATTCATTGTACCCTGGGATCAGGATATCCTGAATAAAGTGCAGCAAGTCCAGGGTCAGTTATTAGGCCTAGTGACCTACAGCGACCAGCTCATATACACTGACAGCTGTGGACATGAAGCCCATTCATGATCTAACTTGTACCCGGTAGGCCGCTACCTCTGATCCATGATAGTTCATTAGAATGAGGCAAAATCATAGCTTGGAAATAATGAGACCACATTCTTCTTACAGCTTGGATAGACCAGCTGCACCTTGAGTAAGCCAACAGCCGTGTCCGTTTTCACCAGTAGCTTATCCTTCTTAGAATGAGAACCTGATTCTATGTGACTCTTGACAGAAAAGTAGACTACATGAATTTGAAACTAGGCCTACATACTCTTAAAGACTTCTTTTATTTTTCGGTCTTGCATACACCATTTCAAACACCAGCTTCATCTTGTCTCTCCAAACTGACAGCAAAATACTTCCATCCTCCGCAGCAGGGGTTGTTATCTCGCTCCTCATCCACTCACACTTTCTTGCGAGCATATGAAGAGGACTGAGACCAAAGCCCTGCTATTGGAGGGTGAACCATTTCCAACACGAGCCTCAATGATTAGCCTTCTACAAGTATCTCTCATTACACTAATCCGAGTATCAATCCATATTATTTCCAATTTCAAATAACCAAAGAAACTTCAGACGTGTTATTGACGGACTAACCAGGTAGTTTTCATCTTGAAATGCATAATGGAGGTTAGTAATCCACTGTCGGTCACCGTATACCAGCACGTCGCGCTCTTCTCGGAAACACGCCGTCTGAAAAAAAGAAAACAGGGATGGAGTTAAAGACATAATACGACTTATGTCTGAAGACTTCTCCGTACAGAAGTTTGTCTTTGGCTGCCTGGAGACATGACTGTCTCGGACTATGACCTGCCAAGAAATCTCTCAAGAAAAACCCGGATTCGTGCTAACATCATATTTCACAGCGAGCATGACAAGAACAGCTGGAGTTGTAAACACAGAAAACCGGAAAAATACAAAAACTGGTCACTTCCGTAACAACAAAACTCTGTTCAACTCCAATCAAGTGTTATTTTTCATGAGGTTTAGTTTTTTGGTCGAGACCAACCCAGACCATTTGTAATCGGCCTCAGAGCAAACTGGATTGATAACTGGAGCTGGAGGTTTGCCATCAACAACAGATTATGTTTCCACGGCGATAATGACAGTAAAAATCTGCCATTTCACCTGGAAAGTGGAAGGGAAGCATGAAGTAGCCACCAATTTCACCCGCTGAGAGGCAGAACTAAACAATATTTCTGCCACAGAGAAATGATTGCGGAAATCCGTCAGATGCTTCAGGCATATCATATGGCATATGTTTGTTCTTCCGGTTTCAGATGGATTAACAGTTACAATAGCAAATTGATGGGACTAGGCTAAATATCATTCAAAGACTGAAACACTTCTGCATGATTTTTTTGTACAAAAATTTAATCATCTGCTCATTTTGTCTTTTTCATGCCGTCTTCCATCCGCAATAATCTAATTTCTGGCAGTCATCCTACAAATTAGTGGCATGCGAATCTGCACATTCCTGTATTTCCCTGTTAGCTATGTGGCGGATCGTTTTAAGATCCAATACCCATTCAATAAGGCTTAACACCAATGCGCATCCATCCGCCTGCAGATTTATTGGCATCAACATTCTAGGTTAATGACCACCCATATGCTACTACCTGTTCAACAAGCATAGCTGGCCAGCATATTGTGAATGATGGAGGATATGGGGAGAGATTGCTGATTGGAAAACAGGAAGAGGTGGAGAGGAGCCTCAGGTGACCAGTCGGCATGCCGATGATGGAGAAAAGCAACAAGTAGGATGTGTATCTAGATGCTGGATGTGGACCACAGAATTGGCATGCCAATGGTGGAGCAGCAACGCCTAGCTACGCCCGGTGTTTAGAGGCTCCATCGTCAATAGCAACCACAACCAGCACATTGATGGAAGAGCTCAGACCAACAACAAGTTAGGCTTGCGTGTCAGAGGCTCCATCGGCAATAACAACCACATCCAGCATGTCAATGAAGGAGCTAGGAGGGTCCATTGCTGATGACCACAGCCAGCACGTCGATGGAGGGAGCTAGGAGCAACACCAAGTTAGGCGCGTGTTTCAAGGGCTTCATCATCAATAGCGTAGCAACCACAGCCAGCACGTCAATGGAGGAGATAGGAGCAAAACCAAGTTAGGCCCAGTGTTCAGAGGGTCCACTGCCAATAACGACAGCAGCCAGCGGGTCGATGGAGGAGCTAGGAGCAGCACCAAGTTAGGATGGTGTTTTGGAGGCTCCATTGCTGATAATGACAGCAGCCAGCAAGTCGATGTGTAGGAACAACACCCAGTTAGGCCAGCGTTTCATCCATGTCATCATCAATAACAACCACAGCCAGCAAGTCAACGGTGGAATGGAAGAACACCAAGTTCGACTGAGGTCTTTTCCAGAACCTCATTCAAACCTTTCCTACGGCAAACTCTGACTCGAACCAAGAATACCACAAATCTGACATTTCCAAAGTGGACAAGAAAGTGATTTGACCAAACAAACACGACATACCCATCTCATGGTGGAGACCACCGATTATCACATTAGGTTCAGAGAGGTCAAGCCCTCTTGACGTCACACTCTTAGGACAAGTGTCATCATCAAACCCATCACAATTAAGATAACATGCAAATGGTCTTCGCTGCCCGTCCTGATGCTTCAACGCATCTGAGCTGCGTTGCCAAGATCAACTTTGATGGACAAATGCTCTTTCAAGATGGCAGCACCAGACCGACAAAGGTACTGTTCTCCGTGAAGATGATAACCCGATGATACTGTACCGGATGTTACCAGATGATAACGAGAATATTCTTTTATGACTTTGTGTTAGGCTATGGACATTGACATAGACGAAGAACTCGATACATCCCGTCATACGGTGTATTCAGCCACGCATTTCCAACTTATCACCGGTCATCGTCACCAACAACAGCGCAAGCTGCCAAGGCCTACAAGGACTAGCATACGCCCTGGACAACATGCTGGATGCAGTATGACCAACACTAGTCTCACATCTAGCCAGAGAGCCTCTTTTTGCACAGTCCTATCGAGCGGTGTTTACGAGGTGGTGTGGTCAAACCTGGCAGCTGGTGGGCACAACACTTGTTCAGAGATTGTTGTTGATCTACCAGGGAACCCATCATCATTGCAAACACTTCTAAGTGACTTTCAGCAATCTGAATGGACAGATCAATAAGTGGGAGCCAATCTACAGTGTAAGCAGCAAGCAAGACAAGGCGAATACGGTCTCTATTGTCTTCAGCTCATCCGGAAATTAACAAGACCAAAGGATGAATTCTTTACTTGCTGGTGTTACATGTTTGTATACATATACCGGTAGATATATGTATGAGTGGCTTCCCCATGAACTCTCCTTGAACTTGCAGAAGCGGTGCAGTTTCGCTGTACCAGCTCCAGCATCAACTGTCACCTGGGGATCAGGCAGATGGCTACAGGGGGCAATGGATCAATACTAGCCAAGACTGAGATCCATGGGACGAGGAATTTTGAAAGGGAGCCATCTGCAGCAATCCATTTTGTGCTGCCAGGAGATCCACGGCAGAGAAGCATGGTGGGTTGCTCGGCTTGCCTTGGGGATGTTGGGGGGTGCCTGGTTTGTCTTGGGGCTCCCTCGTCTGTGTTTATCGATACCTTGCCGAGCAGACGCAATGGGCGACGTTGTTTCCACACAAGTCAACTCAAATCATTCTTAAATTGTTGAATCATCCATGATAGTTATCTATCAAGTGATAGTAGCTGCGCTTCCATTACAGCTTTTATATCCGGTCTTATTCGTACAGGTGTCTATCCGCATATAAATAAGACCGGATATTTCACGGCTTGCGCTTCCACCACTGGATTTGAGTTTAGTAAGTTCGGCTATAGATGGCAATAAGTGGAGTGAACCGCGTATATTGTTTTGAGTTTAGTTATCTGTCTTGTGATAAAACCCATGGTTTCTGACTGTGTCACTGTTCTCTACCTTGGAATAGAGCCCAATATACGAAGTAAACACTACACTTTTTGACAAAAATCTTATCTATATCGATGACGGTGAGTCACGCCAGTAGCCAACTCAAACACTCCATCCAGGACAAATCTGTCATCGCTGCAAGATGAAACCTATATTGTCTAGTAATACAAGCACATATTCCTTATACATGGCCGTCTGTCACATCATCAGTCCTGCTGTGCAGAAGGCAGTTTGTTTATGAATCTCTGAGGGAAGTTTTTTCTAGTAATTGAAGGAGTATGCCATTCGCCAACATGCTGTCAAAGTCTACTTATCTGATAAACTACGTACTTCACTTAGATTGGTATTTATAGATGCCAGGAGGTGAAATTCTTGCTCAGTTTATAGACAAGACAAGAGTCACATGTGTCCTTATGTCAGGTGAAAGCTGACAAGAGAGCAGTAACGGTGTAATATCTGGCAATGTTCCCTGTTTTCCAGTGTTTCCTTATTTGCATTGTGAGCTGGGTAGTCCTTGACTTTTCAAGTCGCAGTGTATACAATGAAGGGAACATTCACATACAGGAACACCCACAGATTTTACACCAGCACTCACAGTCATGGACGGTCAAACAGACAAAAAAGCAAATCTTCTAATGCCTCATTTTCCACATCAAATACAGCCCCCCCCCCTCTGAGGTCGCCTTCTGTATTTGTCTGCTGCCGGCCCTCCATCAGTCATGAGATGACTGAGAAGCAGGGAGTCTGAAATCCCTCTGGGTGACATTGTCTGAACATGACATTTTCATTTAGATGAAAATGGATCACGGTAAGCCTGAATCCATGCTACATAACATCATGTAATGCTTGAACTCGATGTGTCTTCCTTTCTATCGACCACCTAATGTACACCGGTGGACTTTGAGTCGTGAAAGCCAACTGACTTGAGGTGTAGCTCAGAATCAGATAAGGGTAAAGATTTCCTTGCTTCGGGTAGAGTGTACTTCTCAATCTCATTCCCAGTCAATGAGTAGTAAACTGTCTAAGACAGGAACAAACAACTGATTTGACTCATCAGATCATGCTGTGTTTGTGGTGAGCCCAGCCCAGAGTGCATATTTCTAGGAACAGATCATCAATTTTGCATGGTGAGGCTTTTTAACCCCTGCTTGCAGTTTTAAGAGCCTGACTTGCGTGACCCACTCCAGCAAAAGTAGAGGTGCATATCGCAACCAAGGAAAGAGTGAATGGCCTTACAATGTACAACACAAAAGCTAAATGTACACACTGCAGGTTGACAATAGTAGTGGACAGCAGGGCAGGTAAAGGTTGAGTAAACTGATGATCAATCATGTCAATAGCAACATGTGCCTGCTTTTGCTGGAGTGGGTCACTTATGATCAGGCTACCACACATCCAAATGAGAGAAGGCTTTTGCAGGGAAGTTATATTAGACAAAAAAGACATCTTAGATCTCCTGACCAGATTGATTCTACTTCTTGCAATGACATGTCCTTTTTCTAGAATATCTGGTGAACACAGGGATACACCAGGTAAACCTAGCAAGGGTTAACTGTGGGAATATGTTTTACACGAGACCTAGACCACAGCCAATAAATGAGCACCAGACTGAGCAGAAATGAACTGGTGTAACTGCATGTGGAACATATGCTGAGTCATCATCCTTTGATGCCAGATTCTGGATGAGATGCAGCAGAACATGAGTTCTCTATCCACGCCCTGGTGAGGTCAATGTATGATGATGGGTGTGGACTATGGACTGCTCTAGCCTCTGAGGATGGAGACAACATGCTGCAGATCAAAAGGAAGGACCTTCTCATCCTCTGTTTGAGGGAGAAGTAAATTTCTAATCAAGTTCAGCAGCAAGGGACACGGTAGACCAGCTGAAACGACCAGGGCTGCACTCGGTCACAGATGAGCACACTAGAGGTCACTACATGCAGTCCACGAGGTCTCTGCAGTCCATGAGGCATTTTATGCCATGACACATGGTTTGATGGAGCTCAGCTGCAGTGACTTTCTGGATCAGGTTTGAATGTTGAAGTCAAGGCCAGGGCAGCAAATTTGACAGGAACAATGGATGGGGATGTCTTTGTGAACCCAAGAGATTCATTTCTCAACTACCGCTGACTCCACGTCGCAAATACTTGACAACTAGATGTAACGCAATCGGGGCGATTGCAAGTATGCCCCCGCTCTGGTGCATCACGCTGAATATCGGGTCACCTGTTTTTGAGTCACGATCCGGAATGCAAAAACAAAGATGTCTTCCTGGCAGCCATATTGAATATTGGGTCACAACTAAAATCGATAGGGAACCTCCCCCGATCCAGCCCATTACACCATACAAATATGGAATAAATCAGGCAACCCGTTCTTGAGTTACGGTACCTACGGAATGCTAAAACCAACATGTTTTCCTGGCGGCCATATTGAATATCAGGTCGCAACCAAAATCGATAGGGAACCTCCCCCGATGGACCCCATTACACCATGCAAATATGAGATCAATCGGGCATTCCATTCTTGAGTTATGGTCCGGAATGCTAAAACCAAGATGTCTTCCTGGCGGCCATATTGAATACCGGGTCGCAACAAAAATCGATAGGGAACCTCCCCCGATCGACCCCATTAAACCATGCAAATATGAGATCAATCGGGCATTCCGTTCTTGAGTTATGGTCCGGAATGCTAAAACCAAGATGTCTTCCTGGCGGCCATATTGAATATCGGGTCGCAACCAAAATCGATAGGGAACCACCCCTGATCCACCCCATTACATCACGCAAATATGAGATAAATCGGGCAACCCGTTCTTGAGTTACGGTCCGGAATGCAAACTCCAAGATATCCTCCTGGCGGCCATATTGAATATCAGATCGCAACCAAAATCGATAGGGCACCTCCTCTGATCCACCCGGTTACACCACAGAAATATGAGATCAATCCGACAACCCGTTCTTGAGTTATAGTCCGGAATAGGATGCGGCGGCGGCGGCGGCGGCGGCGGCGGCGGCGGCGGCGGCGGCGGCGGACGCGGAAACCAACTGAGAACATAATGCCCCCATCTCAACTTCGTTGAGCGGGGGCATAATTAATACTATATATACTGACAGCTCAGGGAAGTGCCCTGACCATACATGTACCCAAGAAATCTAACATGTCAATGCCAAACCTACATGTGCATGTACATGTAGTACTTTACACAGAACATTTCCTTTCCTGTCCATCACAAAACCATTCCACCTTATCTTCAACATTCCTCAATAACCACATGAATGAAAAGAAAAGGAAAGAAAGGTTTTCCGGTTGTCATCCATTCAGCCATTCAGGTCAAAGACAGGAGAGAACAGTGATATCAAGAATAGCTTAGGCCCGCTTTACAAAGCAAAGGTTACCTTTCAGGTCAAGGAATTCACTCAAGGTTTGCTTTGAGTAATAATAGGGACTCTTGAGAGCTGCACCTTTATGTTGGCGAAAGAAAAAATACTCTAATTGCTGTGATATGATTTTCTTTTGAAATCTGACAAGGTTACAAGTTTTCTACAAGAATGTCAGATGAATCAGGCCTAGAACTTCATACCAGGACTTTCAACCTCATCAGTTGGCATCAAATGAGTAAAAATTGCATTCATTATTGACAATTCTGATTCTGAAGTAGGCCTAGCTGACTTCCAAAATGAAACGGATTTCTGTCACCCTCAGCTGCCAATGAAACCACCCAATGATGACTGCAGCCAATGTCTTGTTTCAAAGGCCACTGCATGAGAAGCCATCGGAAGATTTCAGACATTCCACTCTTGGTACAAATAAATCGAGTCGGATACGAAGATGAAAAGATCTTGTGCCATCCAGACGCTGGTAGTTGAATTGGCAACTTAGATGGCAAGTATCTTATACGTACTGGAAGGGCTTCTGAACCCCACCCAAGGAAAGTGACACAGTCGCCACCCAAGAATCATACACAACAGTACAACATGGTGGAGAGCCGTATCGAGATATACATGTTGTATCACGCCATTTGTCAATCACACTGAACATTTCAATGACGTTCTCCCATATAACACAGGCATTGCGTGTGTGCATCTGCTCAACCGAGATCATAACAAGGCAAATATCTGATTTGAAATAAACGAGGATTGATTCCCGTAGGCAATTAAACCAATCAGGTTCACGCTAATTGGCGTATATCATGAGAGCCTTATCAATCTTTTGAGTTGATTTTTGATGATTTAGAAATGATACACCGTCTTCTGGGAGCCACTAAAAGGATGAGGATGGAAAGTGATGGCCATTTTGGGGATGAGCAGAAAAAGGGAATGAGTCAGAGAAAACATGCAAGTATGTCATCACAGATTCAACTTCAGATTTTTTTCGATAAAGAAGTTTCAAAGCAGGTGTCAAAACAGTCCACATATCAACTTTAATACTGTATGGCAACCACCATTTCTTCATCCTGCAACCAGCTGCAGAGACAAAAACAGCAACCTCTCATATTGTCATCATCTTGTTGCCGGGAAACCACTCCTTTGAAGTCNTGAAACACATATCTTTCATGATATAAAGGGCTAATAGTGCACAAGTTTGCAGGAAAAAAGATACGACCAGTTGAAAAGTTCACTTTTGGAACCCAAATATGTGTATTTCTTTGCAGATATTAATTCTACCCGGGAATTTTCACCAGAAAAATAGAAAATACTATATTCCACAATAGTTGGCATCAAATGATGTTTATAAGATTACATATAGTGATTTTATTGAGCTTTTTCACATTTATCTTGATATGTTTCCCAAAAAGGAAACATGTAGCAAAAATGGGAAATACCTAATTTCAGTGTTACCTAAACTGGAAACATTAAAAATGTTTCCATTTCTGGAATTGGTCTGGACTGTTAACCAATGTTATTGGGGATTGTTATAAGATCAGTTGCGATATCATTGACGGATTGGGCAGTGATAAAACGAACGAACTTGCATCCTATGAGACGATTGCTTTTCTTGCAGACGGCAGACACTCTACAGTGTGAAAGGGGGACTTCCTTACCTCAGCTCTCTTCAACATTTCCCATTTGTTGAGGATCTTCATGGCATACACCTTGTCTGTGTCCTTCAACTTTACTACAGCAACCTGTAAGAAAATGCAAGAAACACCATTCTTTAGAGAATTTCAAAGAGTGTGCACAGAAATCACAGGCGCACTGGGATCATTCTAGTGATGGCGCTCCTCCACGTAAGCGTTTTCTTATGCTAGTTGGCTCTCGATGGGCAAATCCATTGTAGATTTTTGATTTAAAATGCAAAAGGATGACACAAATGAGTGCCACAGTTTTCTACAGCCGAGTTGCCCACAGAGGGCCAACTTGTGGAATCACCTCGAGCACCCTTATGATCGGACATCGATGTTGAAGCCATTTCGGCAAGATGCCCTTGGCTTTATACTGGTCTCAGCCCATGACAGGACAGTTAACACTTGTTACACCAGCTTCCAAGATGCAATTCTGCATTAGCAACCAGTAGGTCTACTTTGAAATTTTCAAAGAAGATATATTTCCGCACCAGGAGTACAAAGACAATTGACCAATGGGTAACTAACAACATCCAGTCTTCATCCATCCCGGCAACTAAACATTTACTCTTATTGCCTCTTACCAGTCATTGATGGCAACTCGATCGACATCATTGACAAGTAAAATGCACCGTAAGTGATGTCTCCTGTCAGATATAAATTGATTCAATCCTCCAGATAGAGCAAGACCATGTAATAGCTCATAAACCTCGGGAATCAGGCACTGTACCCTCAGGCGTAGGGTATTATGTTGTGCATAGGAGAAGATGATCAGGATCCATGTTTTTGAACCTGAATGGCATCTCACCACATCCCTGGAGTCACAATCAGTGGAGGAATTCAACAGGGACTGCTCAAGACAAGATGCAATCTTCCTTTTTTTATTTTACTGGAGCTGATTTCACAGTCCACCAGAATACACCGATTTCACAACTCAAAAATACACAGCGCCCTAGCGGTATTATTCACTAGCCATTTCCGGTTGAACCTCGCCTCCAGGTAAAATTCCTAGGTTTTTAGCCTCACCACCAAGGAATTTTACCTGGAGGCGAAGTTCAACCGGAAATGGCTAGTGAATAATACCGCTAGGGGCGCTGTGTATTTGAGTTGTGAAATCGGTGTATTGCCTTTCAAGGCAGCTCTCTCTCATCCTCCCATAGCAGGGCTTGGGTCTCGCTCCTCTTCATACACTCACACTGAGTGGATAAAGAGGAGAGAGGTATAAGAACCCTGCTGTGGGAGGATGTCTCTCTGATTTTCAGAGCACATCAAGCAAGAGGCATGGTTAAAACATGCATACAATTTACGGCAGTATAGGCATTCACAATCCGTGACAACTACCCAGTGTTTAGGTCCAATTATCCATGACCTGGCCTACTTGGAACATGTTGACATCCAAATAAATCCTAATGGAAATGATAATTAGTGCATGGTGCATTGTAGTCAGCACTCGTAGAAATTGGACATAAATAATGACTGTTGTGTGCCATATGCACAGGTTCTTGCAATTTAGGGACCGTACATGTTGTACACACACTCCACTTTATTACAACGTACACCTCAATTTACTTCGAAGTATATGTTGTCACAAGTGTGTATATGGTCCCCCAACACCAAGATCCTGTGCCATATGCTACCACCATCTGAATCTGACCTTAGTAAGGTGATTTGGGGGACATTAGAGCCCTGGACAGATGGCTTCATTCTAGACTATCTATATAATAGGATAAGATGGAAGGCTATATGGACAGGGCGGGTATTACTTTCATTAGTCTGAAGGTGAAGGAGCTTCCAACTGGTCAATTTTACACCTTACATCATGTAGTGTATTATGCTGGCCACAGAATGCAATTCACTTCGCACCAACATAAAACTTGTGCTTTCGTACTGCGCGCCATGGTGTAAAAGCCTTGGAATAGACAACCTCATCCATTTTAATACCTGGTGGTAAGATCTGCCAAAGTCAGTCATCATCCCATGGACAGAATCAAACCATTCCAGATGTGATACGTACCTCACCAAAGGCACCTCTTCCGATAATTTTGATCACCTCGAAGTCATCACGTCTCAGACGAAGATTCTTCACCTTCGTTACCACAGTTTTGGCTGGAAGAGAGAAAAAAGTAATTTTTTAAAGGAAATCTCTCCATGGCAAATAAATACATTACGTTGTTGAAGAGGTGTACGGATTCAACCAGCTTGATCTTGTATCTGGAACAGCTGAATACAAGACGGATCTTCATTAGTACACTTCAATATCTATCAACCAAGACGAGTCAATGCTTTTACTTGGGATTTTTCAGTACAAATGCACAGTACGCAATGCTGTGCAAAACTGAAGTAAAAGCATTTGCTAGTCTTTATTCATGACGAAATACATGTACCTCTGTCAGTGGGAGTATGATATATCANTGCCCCCCCCCCCCCCCCAGAAAGGACAGGGAAAGGAGGCAAGGGAAGCAGCTGAGGTGTGTCAACCTGATGATTGATTTGGCATCAGCTTTCCGTTAGTTTATTTTAATGCTTCAGCGAGAACCATAGATCCAGCCTTTGTAAAAACGTGAATTTTGCCTTAGGTAAAGCGGGTGGACCTGTATTCACAAGAGAAGGGCCCAGAGACTTCCTCTTCGCAGACGTTTACAATTCCCTAATGGCGTCTGCAGAGCCAAAGTCATCCTGGAGCTATTGCCAGCTTCACTGCACATAATGTAAGGGATCTCCAGCGCTTGTAATCATAACCAAATGACATTAGTTCTGATCAAGCACCCTTCACATCATTACAGAACCAATCAATTAGGTTTTATGCATCCATTTTCTTCCCATCTCATCCACCTCCATCCATCTCCAATGACACCTACACAAATCACAATCTATCAAACTGTGTGCCAAGTTTATCGATTCATTTGAAAACATGTCCTTCTCAATCTCAGAGTATGAATACTTTGACAATGAACCTCATTGAAAACATCTGAATGTGGGGAATTCTTAACGAATTGTTTCCAAACGATTTGATTCATATTTTGTGTTTTGACATGCATTAATAGCGACAAGGTGTCTAAACCTTATTGTGTCTATTTGTAAGAAAACATGCGATTTGTAAAGAGATTTGTGTACACTTCGGCATGACTAGGACCTGTTCATGGATGCCTAAATGACGACGATCTTTGCATATGAAATGCATCATGAACTTGTTGTTGAAGCGTAAAATCACTTGCAGAGTACGAGACATTTGACAACCTCCCTAAAACAGGAAGGGGATGTATCTCGCATGATGTGCCAACCAACGTGAATCAGGGCGGGCAAGAATGCTTATGGCTTCTTCCCTGACAATGTCGAACTCACTTGGGGTGATGTCCGCAGAAAAACAAATCAGCATTCTTGGATGAAAATGCCAGAAGGATCGACATTCTTTCTTTGCTCTTTGACAACAGGAAGACATGAAGTAGGCCCTTAAGTGTGCACCTAGACAGGTTTTTCAACATGCTCCCCAGGCAATAACAGTGGTAAAATGTTTGAAAACATGCTTCAGGACAGGAATCTAACCTCAACATTCCACAATGCAGGCCTAATTGAGAGGAATTTAGCCTCTGACTTTTGCCGAATAAAAGGAACCTATAATTCAAGTCAATCATAATTATTCTGGCTGCACAGGCCATTTTGACATCATGGTGGTCGTCACTGTGATTGGGTATTCATGGTTCCTGGAGTGACTCGACCAAAATGTGATCCAATCTAGCAAAAGTAGGCGCATGTCGCAACTGAAGAACGTACGTCTCTGCAGGTTGACAATAGTAGTGGACAGTCAGTGATAAAAATATTTGCGTAAACTGATTACCAATGATGATCACTTGCGAATACTACCACCTGCTTTTGCTGGAGCGGGTCACAAATGCAAACTTGGTAAACAAAAAGCCATTTTGAACTTGGTGGTACGAAAAAAGCCACTGACTGTCTAAACTGTAATAAACTGATGATAAACTTGGTTTAATTTTAGCTCTGTTTACACACACACAATCCATAGGAATTCCTAATGTTATCAACAAGTCAGGCAACCATTATCAACAGATGATGAATGAAGGGGTCATCCACAAGGTGTAATTGTAACTGAAATCATTCATGGAGAGACCAGACATGCAAGAGAGACTGCCAAATCAGAACAAACTGTGGAGTCATGCAATGAGATATGCAAGAGAAACCACTTTGTTCGTACATACCCAACAGTGAAGTCATTCATTCCTTGCTAGCTGTAGGAACTAGGGTTCAAGGTTGGAAGGTCGTGGAATAATGATAGTTAGCAACAGATGACCTTCACGTGGCCTTGGTCTTGCCTTACAGAATCAAGAGTTCAAGGCTGAAAGGTCATGGTACATGTAGTTAGAGCAACAGGTCACCTCAAAATGATCTTGGTGATTGTCCAACAGAATGAAGGGTTCAAGGTTAGAAAGTCATGGTAGTCATTGCAACAGGTGATCACCAAATGGCTTCGATCTTCCCTTACAAAATCAAGAGTTCAAGGTTTGAAGGTCATGCAACAGGTATTTCCAAATGGCCTTGGAGGCGCTTGTAATCAAGGGTTCAAGGTAGTTAAAGCAACAGATGACCTTCAAATGACCTTGGTGGTGCTTGTCATGACATCGTGTTTTCATTTCAAGCAATCCAAGACTTTACTTCTCAGAAATAACTGTAGCAACAGATACTGCAGTTCTACATGTAAATGTAGAGGCATCTATTACTTCCTTTATCATTGTCCATCGTATTAGGCTTGTTCAGCATACATGTAGGCTACATTCTATAGACAAACAGATGAAATATGAATCAAGTATCATTCAGATCAATAGAGGAACGCACATCGCTATGCCCAACATACAATAGGCGCCGTCAGCATCATCTATCTTGTTTGTAGCAGTGACTCATACGAGCCCAGCAAACAAATCTAAAGAACCATTTATCAGAATTTTTTAAACGTCAGTTTCAAGAGTCAAGTCGGTTAGGAAGTATTGGAGGTGGCGAGATGGGAATGTGGCCGTCAGACTCAGTATGCAATGTACATGAAAGAATAGGAGTCTGCCTGCACCACATTGTACAACCACGAACAATAATCATTATTCCAGAATAATGGCAATTTTTGCATACATACTGCGGCTCGTTTTTCACCACACAATGAACTTGATGGTTTTCCTGGCAGTGGCTTGTACATTTTATCACAGCTTATGGTCTGTACATACAGATGAAGCTAGTAACACACATATGGAGATCTCAGTGTGGCTATTGCTGTACACGCATTCTCTGTGAGCTAAACCCTCTGTGTTACCTCATCTCTGCAAGTTTTATGTCCACAAAACGGCTCACCGACTTGCTGTGAATACAGTACTGTATGACAGAAATTATTGCTGTCTGTGTCTGACAGCAATAGTTGACTATCTGACAGCAAACTTTCGACAGAAAACTGTCCGTGGAGTGGCTTCTTTAGTTTCCCATTTCATAGCCAGCTATTAAGGCCTGTTTCCACTACAACAGATTCCGCTGCGGTTTGCGGTGCCGGTGCGGTTTTCACAGGCATTGGGAAGGATTATTCAAAGGCCTTTGAAAACCGCTCCGGCGCCGCATTAACTACAGCAAAATCCGTTGTAGTGGAAACAGGCCTTTAGACATGCATGTATCAGTGATGATCTCACATGTGCTGCTAGCCTCGTCTATGCAGATGACTAGCAGTAAAGCTAGCATCATGCCATAGATTTACTTCCTTTTCATTTACATAACAGTAGCGTATAGGCGGAAGGAACTCGTGTCTTTATCTGTCAGTGTCATACGTGACAAAAACCCACACCACATCATGCCCCAGGTTTACAAATTTATTTCACTTCCTTATGTTGTTATTACCAGGTATGTGGAACGCTGGAACGCGGAACCGCAGCAACTGTGATCAGTCGAGTACCGACAAGAAATCCAATCTTGGCACCAAGTGATGATTCATCCTCTATTTCTACGTCCTAATAGTAATCATTGGCATCCTCAGGGTATGGACGCCTGTTGCTGTTTACTCCAACCTCCAACACATCGGAAGTACATGCATGGCAGGGTAATGATTTAGTGCAGCTTCTAATCAACCTAATTTACTTGATTTATGTGTGTCTAGCCTTTCAAAGGCCACAACAGTAATGATTCTGGAAAGCTCTATCATGGCTCTAAATCCAGCATATCTCTTTTATCTTCTTTCAGAGGCTGGGAGATGTTCAATATATGGATTGCCAATCTCAAGCAGGCAAGGTTCATACATGAAGGAGTCATGGGGTGTAGCAGTCATTTCTCCGTTTCTGTTTCTATGTAGGCCTACATGACTCCGGATTCAATCCCAGATCGGAACTGCGCATCAATCACGTGATTGATAATAAGAGGGTCCGTCACGCGTGGGTTCGATTCTGGTAGGAAGCAATGTCTTTCACCTTAGAAACCCGATTCCTATTTCATTGATAATAAGAGGGTGCCTCTCTTTGACAACACAGACTTCTCCAAGCATTCCAGTTTCCTTCTGCAGTCAGTGTTCTCGCCAGGCCTTTTAAACAGGGCGGTACCACCCTGTTCAAAATTCAGAGGTCATTTTACCACCCTGTTCAAATTTTTACCACCCTATTTTGAAAATGTAACTTGCAATGCATTTTCTATTACATGTACACCACCCTGTTTGAATTTCGCTCCCACCCTGTTTGAAAATCCAGGGCCTAAAAATCAAAGGAAAATGCAGTCATCCCACCCTGTTTGGAAAAATTTATGGCTAGAACACTGGGCAATACAGTACATTTTTAAATTTTCCCATGTAGTCTATAGACTAGAGTCAACAATGCCGTATCTGGTGCTCACCCCTTGATTTAATATTTTTTCATTGGATCTGTTTGGCTCATGGCAGATATCACCCACTGATCTGGGTACCGCCACCTCAGGGGAGCAAAGATCACAGCCAATCTCCTATCACCGCTGATTTATATGCACCAACGCAACTCAATTTGGATGGGGAGGACGGCAATTGCGTTCACTGCCTGACGCAAATTTCAACTCGTTTCGTTCAACACAACATGCAAATGTACTCCAACCTGTCGACACCATGTAGAGATGAGACACTAACACTACAGATCAAACAGTGAATAGACTCAACATTTCACACTAGCTTTTAGAGCCAGTCAACAGATGTTTGATAAAATCAATTATAATGGGTCCAATCGGTAACTAATGAGCAGAGGGAACAAGAAGGAGCTCCCAGGTAACAAGCTGATTCAAATCCATAAACAATTCACTTTCAGCATTGATTTTTGCTGCAAACTCTTCCAGATAGGCTGAACAGCAGGTACTGAGTCACCAATTTACACACGTAATGCAATATTCTTCCCTGCAGTGCAGTTACGGATGATGCACGTAACTGTGCACTTCAGTCCTGGAGGAGCTCAGTCATACACCGTGTTAATTTCACACAACTTAGTGCATTTCAATGCAACACTTTACTTTCGTTTGACTGAATCAGCGAAGTTGCAGACAAATACAGAACTCTACGTACACAAATCTTGCGAATGTACGATGGAGTTGAACATCTGAGGCAGTTGCCTTGGCCTACACTGTACTCACAATCCAGGCATACCAGGCAAGGCTACAAAATGGAATGCAAGGAATAATCAATTACTTCTGCCAGGCCGATCAATAAACAGTGCATTTACATGTACAACATCATCATTTTTGAATACTGATGAACAGGGTTTCACCCTCACATCAGCACCACCACCACTGTTTGACTCTTTGAGTGGCGGAATTGTTAAACCTGTCCTCATTTCTGGAGCTCACAATATTCCCTGACCCAACTTTGCTGTCAATCACAAAACCAAAAGTGTCCATGTCCTGAGAATGACACCCAATGCAACATTGTCCACTAGGCCAAGGACATGTCAACAAAGAAACCATGCAGGGTTGATGACAGAAATAATGAAATCAAAACAATCCACAAGAACATGTCAATTGTCATGCAAGGCTGACACTGTTGCGTGCAGGATAGCTGTAGGACAACCCAGTCTTCCGATCGATCGTTTGATGATCCGCTTTTGGTATGATTATTAAATGGATAGCTTGGAGGACTGTCCAGAGACATAGACAAATCCCAAAATGACGTAAACGGGAAAGATCTGCGCACTTCCGCCGAAATAGCAACAAGAACCTCGGTCTGAAACTGAATGACGTGACGCAGAGAACCCCACGACAGTGACTTGGACGGCGTTACGTCAGAGTTGACCATTGCTGAATCACGGATTGCGTCACGTCAGCTGGTTTCAGATCGAGGTTCTTGTTGCTATTTCGGCGGAAGTGCGCAGAACTTGGAATTTGGGATTTGTCTATTGGATCGGAATTTCGCTGGAGCAACACAATGTACACTGACAAATGTACTATGGCATAATCCTGTAGACTGCATGAAGAGTGAAGGTCGCTCAGTTTAATTATGGTTTCATCTTGGGAATGTCTTCATGCGGTACTGGTTGTGTGTGTGTGTGGGGGGGGGG
>NMRB01000330.1:363341-373590 GCA_002633025.1 Notospermus geniculatus | reverse complement strand
TAATTGATTTTACTACGAATGTTGATCAGCTATGGGCGACTGACGATGCATTCGACAGGAGCCCGTGGCAAGCATCCTTTTTCTCACAATGTCAAAACGTTCTCGAAGATAGCAACACGTTTGCTCCAGGGAATGTTTCTGGATATGTGAATCCGGACTGTGCATATTCACAGTGTTTGTCCTCCTATACCAGTATAAGCACGCCAAGCCCAAACTCAGGCGAACAGTTTCACACGAGCTCATGTTCATTTAAATCAACAGAAACAGAAAATTGGTCCGGTGGCCTAGCTCACCGGCGCGACAATATTCAACATGAGCCCGATACTGGGGAAATGCCCCCAGTACCAGGATTGGAAAACTGTACCAACTTAACTCCGACACAGATCAACACCACCGAACAGGGAAGCCGGCAATTCGAGCCAGGTCAGAGTGACGGAGAAGACCAGGATTCTGAATCCGGATGGGAGAAGATGGACATCAATTATGTGATCAGTCGTGGTGTAACAATAGGCGGCTACAAACCCAGGCAACTCATCCGTAAACGGAAAAAGACCTTGGTGCCGACGGATGAGAAGGACACGAGTTATTGGGAACGGAGAAAGAAAAATAACGAGTCGGCGAGGAAGTCACGAGAGGCTAAGAAAGAAAAGGAGAAGGGGTTTTATTTGCGTTCACTCGAACTGGAGTACGAGAATATGTTCTTGAAGGAGCGGATCACACTTCTTGAGACTAAGTTAAACTCGGTTGCTATGCAAAATCAGAGTCAAGAATACAATGCCGCATCCACCTGTGACCAATCACAGAGTTCTCTTTAGACATCATCTCAAAATGTGCATCGTGAACAATTAGGATCCACTCTTTGGGCCTTACGATGCGTGCAGGTGGCGTTTCGGGATCATGTGGTTGAGCTCAGATGTTTTTATACTATTAAAAAATAAGCCACAGATTGATGGCGGGATCGATGAAATTGGATGGATATTTAACATTCTACAAAGCTGAGAAAATGGGTACTTTCGTCCAAGCTGAGTTGTGCACACCCTTTTTCGCTAGAGTGGTCCCCTGTCCTAGTCCGCTAATCCGTATTAGCATTAGCCAGTCTAATTTTTCGCTCGCTTATGAATTTCGATGTCACAGAATGGGTAAATGGCCGAGTGCACAGTCAAAATAAAACGTCCATGGCTTCCTTATTTCTGTGTTTTCTTTCGTCATTTTCATGTCTCAAATGGTGTGACGGGAACGGTAGTCTGATGGCGCCAATCTCAACAGGGCTGCCTCTCGAAACGTTACGTCTGTCAGCTGAACCATGACCGGAGGTCACGTGGCCTAACATGGCACTCGAGAAGAAAATTCCAGATCCGTCTTATTTTTCACACTCGCGGTGTAATTTACCTGTGTTTACATCATCCTGGCGAGTCCTCACAATCATTTCGCTACAAACTACAAACATATAAAAGGGGTCTTTGCATAAGTGATTTTGGATGCATGGTGCATATGAGAGTTGTAAACTATAGTTCATACAGAAATGTGAAGGCCACGAATATGCATTTTGTGAACTGTTTTGGTTGTTTAGTGACGTCATAACACGTTTTGAAACGGATGAACCAACGTGACCTGGCTGATTTCCAAGGATGATATGTAACCTCGTGAATTTGTTTCATTTCAACATCGACTGTGTTATTTGGTCAACATCACAGCTGGAGACACCCTCAAATCGACAACTCCTCGAACGAATATCCGCAAACACGCAACGATATAATAAAGGAAAGGAATAAAATCTGTATCTAGATAAGGCGACACGCTGTGTTTTCAGGGTGACATGAGGGACTTTATGCTGTAACTGGATTAAGGAATCGACCGTGAGTCGCGTGAAACGAACATAAGAAGACAATTTTTAAAACTACGTCCGATTGAGTTCCTTTGACGCAGAGCATTCTCTCTGGGGGAATTCGGCAGTGTCATCAGCAGCTACAGTCCCGTGAGTAAGAATATAACGAAATCTAAATATTTGCGGTGTTGAGTGCAAAATGTCGGCCAACCAGGACATTTCGGTTGAGGGAACCCCTCGAACAACACAAACGTTGCCACTGTATTTCCCTGGGTGTCTCGACAGCGACGATGACCTTGTTCTTGCGGAGGAGACGGGACACCGTGTCGTCAAAATGTACGGTGCGGTACATTCTCACGACTTCAACAAGGTACAGCGGAGTCTTGAGGAGGATTCGGACCAAGATGCATGCCCTGTGGAGCAAGACTCCGACCGTAGACCGAGTCGGATACGGCACTTAGAGCGGGCAAATACATGTCCAGCACAGCTTCTGATTACTGTTAGTGACTACAGCAGTGAGGACAGGGCAGAGACAATAGTGGAGACGATCCCGGATACATTCTCCAGATTAAAAGTGGAGGAAGGGCTTGTGAGTGGACAGTCACCGCCACCTCGGGAAGACACACCCTGCATCGATCCATCCGTAGCACACTTAATCACCAACGGTGTTGGAATATCGCCCAGTAGTTCTGCGGGTGAGATTATGTTTCCGAACGATTCCGGAGACCATTCGTCCCGGAGACATACTAGGGACTCATGTGATAGTAGTGCGAGTACTTCCTCGGTTACATCGGGCATTTCATCCAGACGGGGCTCAGATTCTCATGGCAGTAGCAGACGAGGCTCGGACAGTAACACATCCAGACGGGGCTCAGATTCCCTAGGGACAAACAGGCGAAACTCAGGACCAGAGGCACAACTTCATGTAATGTCACATTCAATGAATCGGCGGATTCAACGGAAATCTACTGTTGATATAGGCGTGGTGATCAGTAAGCTGACTGATCTCCGGAAAGAGAAGGAAAAGTGTCTCAGGCAGCTTGAAGTACCCGGTAAACTGTTTCGACGGAAATCCATTGATCATGGAATTGACGGCTGCGATTCAGAACAGCAGAGTTTTACTCCAGTCCGGGAGGAGAGTCGAGCAATGGCGCGGTCCGTGTCTCCTCCGCGGAGTCGTCTGGCAGAATCGGCAGACGTCGGTCCAAGCCTCGAACTTCCCGCTCCTCAGATTCACCAAATGCGCAGGCGATCTGTCGGATGTATATTAGAGAGGACAGGGCTCGAGTCACCAGCCTGTGCCATGCAGCTGCAAGCGTTCTCAAACAGTGGAGTTGAATTACAGTGTACGGACTTGAAAACACAAAAATCGCGTGCGGTGACGATGTCTGGACCAAGACGATCTTCAGTGACGGAAGATCAAGGGTTACACTTCACGATGCCAGCCATGTTGGTAAGGAAGGGTTCATCAGGCGATGGGGCAAGTAGTATTCTTTTGGATAACATGCCTGCAAGTAGACAACGGCGGCGACATTCGATGACAACGCTGCCTGACGGGATATTGGACACGGGGCACAAATCTCCATCGTCAGGAAATCTTATGGAGCGTTCAGCGTCTCCTCTGACTTCAGATGGCCTGTCAGCCTCCAGACAACGGATTGAGCAGCGACTGACCAGGTCACTTTCCCAACAAAGATTAGGTACCGTTAAAATCAAAGGCGTCCCCTCGAATACGGAGAGGCGTATCCAGGAGAGACACTCGACCATCCGCCACCTGAAGATGGCGCTACAGTCCGCCCATGCCAATATGACGACGGCGGAGAAACTGGCGTACAAAGCNCAATCATCCAGTTTTGTTTCTGAGATGCAGATGAAGTCATGATCACAAATAAACGCATGGAATTCCGGAATGTTCAATTTCGATTTCAACCCACACACATTTATAGCAGCAATTCTTCTCAAATTCAACCCTAAACCACTTTCTCCCTCCGCTACATCACCTCGGTTAGTGTTTTCGTTCAATGAGACATGGTCATGATAGTCAGTGTCATTGTCATTACTGGCTGCAAATGGAAAGTAAATAGTCCCTTCCTGCCATTCCTCCTTACCAGGCTTTCTCCCCGGCCCGTCCTATTCTGTAACCAGCCCATAGTCCGCATATGGGATGTCTTTCACACCCAGCTTCCCTAAGTCATCTGGCGTTTCCAGCATTACTTTGCGTTGGTTGTCCTTGAGGACAGCGATGATCTTTCCATTTACCGTGTAGGCGTAGGCCACGTTGGCCATGTTTTTCACATGGTACAGGAGTTTGCTCCGCATAGGGGTCAGGTCCTCGAACACTGATACACCCTTGAATTTCTGATTGTCCTTCAGCTTCTTTTTGTTGCTCATAATACTGTCCTTTTTCGCGCGAGACACCAGCCTGCAAAGGACTGGACGGTTTTTACCTCTTGCTTTAGGCCCATTGCGATGGTAAACGCTAATGTCTGTTTTTCCAACATCAGCACCTATCTCCTTCCAGATTTCCAGTATCTGGTCCCCTAGTTGATCATGGGTCTCGGTGTCGCTCTCATGGGTCTCGGTGTCACTGAATGTGGAGTGAGCGCCGCGGGAGTATAGCGGCAAAGACGGGAACCAGTCTAGTCCATCTCTCGGCCCACCTTAGGCCTTTGAGTCGTGCTGGCTAAGCTATTGTTCAGCTATCTGGGTTTTGCCAAGTCCAAACGGATAACGGTTTAATACTTTTATTCGGGTGTAAGTGTAGGCCTATCGGGTAGGGGGCTTTAAACCCACATAACGGTGGCAACAAGGGGAATGTTTGGAAGTGACTAATAGTAGGAACTTTTCAGAGAAATGTTGGGAAGGAAAGGTAGGAACTAGGAGGGCGAGAGACAGGAGTTTTCGGTTGGTTGAGGATAAGAGGGACATGTCAGTGGAACTAGGCCTTTTAGGCATTTCCAGTCTTGTGATAGTTTCGGATACATGAATGTATACAGGATTACAACTCATTACACCAGGTGCGTTATGAAAAGTCTGAATTCACTAATTCTTCTGTCAATTCAAATATGGGGGTACAACAGTAGGGAAATGTCCAAATGAGCTGTACTCTTCACAAGCTACGTATAAGCACTGCTTACATGCAGGCAAACCCGAAATATCGGTGTACCAAGTCCCGCATCCTGATGGCGTTGTTTTTAGCGTCAACGGCCCGACAAAACGAAAGGACGAGGTCGGTTCCTTTTTTCGACTTGTCCCTGTCCTAGTCTAGCCCAGAGCCGCACCGCACGTACTCCTATCAGTGGAGCGGCTCGAGGACAGGGGACCACTCTATTTCGTTCACAGGCTGCCGTCAAATTCTTGCTAGATCATCCACCAACTCTGCTGAACTTTATCTGTATGGCATGTTGGGATGGAAGATGTGACCAATAACAAATGGACCCACAAGTTTTTCGGACGCCCTACGAACGGCCTCGCGTTCTACTAATCAGCGTGAAGCCCAACTTCCTAGAAAGATTAAAAGGCACTTAAACATAAACATAGTATCCACGCAACAAAACAAACATACATGGTGCTGTATACATATTACCATTTTTGATATTACACAAGAAAGTTTTGTATTAGATCAGCTTAGACGTGTCCCTGACGGTCATTAAATGGAGGTCCATGTATATTATACCTATGAGCAAATGAACTGGAGAAAGTCAAGCTGTTTTCGGTATGTGTGACCTTAGGTCATCGAAAGTTTTGGTCGGGGATTGTCAGGAGAGCCAAATACTGAAGTCAATCTGGTGATACATAGGAGGCATATCAATATAGACGGATGGACAATCATTGCGATTTCAGAAAATGCTGTTAGCAAACGACAACAATACTTAAAATTTTGTGGCCACGGCCCACTTGACCAGCTTTGCGTGCCAGCGGCCATTGAATGGTATTAAGCTTCTGACGTCATATGGTGGGAACTGTCTATAACAGGCCCAGTCAGGACAACACTCAACCACTGGTCTCAGAAAAGGAGTAGGACTTGCGAGTGTGCACATGTAAGCTGATTTATGCTGGTTCCTCGATGACCACCTTCTATTCATCCTTGTTTCTTTCTGTGGCCAACGTGATACGTCATAATGCAGGGACTATGTAATGACTGACCAATCAGAAGCCGTGAATGTACCTGATTGTAAATTCACACGTTCTGTTTTGTTTACATTTCATTTTCATTTTCTTCAGATGTGTGGTGTCTCGTTTCGCTTGCTGGACTTGGACCTGGTGATATATACGTGAGCGCTAATCCAAGACAGATTAATGTAAGGATTTACGTGGACAAAGACAGAATTGGGCAGTAAGAGGATAAGAGGGTGTGTTTTTCTACATATGCTTACAAAACTGGGCACTGAATCAATTTGGTTTGTAATTCTCTCGGAATCGGATTTTGTCATTTAAAAATCGCATACCTTCATAATGACGAATTCTACAGAAGGAGGTTTAGTTCTTCAAGGTGCGGTGATAGGGACAGCAGTAGCCCGTGGCAGCCAGATGTACGGTGTCAAGCAGGATGCAGCGCGGGGACAAGGGAAGGAGTCCAAGAGGTTCACTCCATGCCCACCGTGTCGGTACCGCGCCGCCGCCATGGTGAAGACGGGTCGAGCAGCAACGCCGCCGATCGGCGCAAGCAGTCAAGTCGCCAAGAAATACGGCCCAAATTGCCAACCACAGCGGACTGCGAATCAATCACTGGTACGGCCGCCCCTGAGCACGGCAAAGTCAACAAGGATTACGGCTAAAACAGTTCAAGGACCCGATAAATTCGAAGATGCTGACCGAGAAAGGAGGATTAGCGAATTGCGACGTCCGCCGATGTATTGGCTCAAGAAAGGCAGAGGCACGAAGTCACAGAAACGGGAAAAACAACTCACTGAATCGGAGCGGAAGTCACGGAACGACATCGCTCTGGACAAACAAAAACTTTTGGACCGGGAAAATGGTGTCGAAAGTGAGGCTGTGCCGGAAATCAGCGGACCAGTTCATCTCCGTGATGTTGTGCTCGGCGACCCCCGTAGATATGATTCTGCGGGGTCCAGCGGGTCCAGTATAAACAGTGACGAACCAGACGTTGATGATGAAGAGCGTGTGACTAAAATGTTACGCATATTTCAGTCGATTCAGTTTGCCCCTGACCCGGATACCGAGATACAGAAAAAACGACGAGGACGCCGGACAAAAGGCAGACGGCGAGGGGTCGTGATGCCTCCCAAATTCGACAAACCCGATTTGCCGAGAGAAGCTGTGATATGTATCGACTCAACGTCAGGACAAGTGGAGACGAGGTTTCTTGGTTTTAAAGCTGAGACAAATGCGGACGAGAATGAACCTGGAAATGTCCCGGATGTCGATGATATTCTGGATGTTGAGGATATCCCAGATATAGAGCCAGACGACGCACCTGAAGTCGTCCTCACAGAGGCCGAATTGGATGAGGCGCCTTCTCCTGAACCAGAGGTGACCAAACCAAGATCGTCCATTGTAGAGTACCTCAAGCAGCTGAAAGAGAATCGGCGGCCCAAATCTGCGCCGGGGCCTTCTGCGCTCAAAGGCGGCCGTAGACGAGCCCGAGCCAAGTCTGCAACCATGAGGAGAGACCAGATGAAAATCACAGCTCTAGATCTTAAGGAGGTTCTTCCACGAAGGACTTTCTTCAGCAGCCATGATATGTCGTTAAAAGATGCAGGATATGATCTGGCGAGTTTTAAGAAGAAGAAGCCGAATGTAAGGTTTAATAAGAATATAGAAATCGAGAACATACCGAAGGTAACGACACCAGTGCCTGTGGAGAAAGAACCAGAGGATGTTCAACCAGAGCCGGCCGCTTCCCCGACTTGGACAAGATGGCTGAAGAAACCATCCTCGGATTCGGAGAAACGTTCCGATACGCCCAGTGGCAGTGGAATGAGTATAGAAATGGCCGCTCAGGTCAAGGCGATGGCGAGGAGAGCGCGACGGAAGGCAAAAATGAATGATGATTCTTTGAAGGTGGATAGGAAACTCTTGGTGGAGTATCTAACGCTAGTCAAAGAGAAGCCAGAAGAGTATGCAACCCTGGCTGAGGCACCGCGGGAAAAGGTACTCAAAGAGTCCGAATTTAACTCTCTTCTGAAGTACGGATCTATTTATAGACTTACGCAGCAGCCAGAGAGGCAGACTCGTTCTGACACACCAATCATGAAAGCGATTAAAGGACTCGTCACGAGAAAATTCGATGCGTCGCATATAAGAAAGACGCTGATTGGTGGATCGAGGATGCTTCGCCGGCGCAGCTCGATCATGTCAATCTCCTCGGTGGCGAGTTCAACGGCGAGTTTGAGCACCGCCGCGAGTGCGTCGGAAGTCAACAAGGATATTCCTGCGAATGCGTCAAGCTTGCTGCGCAGTAAGATGAAGGTAGAACGTTGGTTGCAGACGGTTACAACATCACAACTAGGGAAGGCAAAGGAGGCGGCCATTCAGGAACTTGGGGAAGTCAACAATGCGACCAAATGGTGGGAACTGAATAAAGACTGTCGGTACATTCGAAAACCAGGAACAACCATTGATCCGGAACCCAATTTCGACATTGAAGACATCGTGTGCGTGGTCTAAAGCCCTCCCTTCATTTTTAACATTATCTCAACTGACTCATAACAAGTTGAACCCTGGTGCCATGGTGAGCTCGGTGACATGAGCAGCTCACACCACTCTAGGAGTAGAATTTTGTCACATAAATTATTGTTGTTCATTTCGTGTTATTCTGCCAGGCGGCGGCACCACGCTTCGCAGAGCGCCAGTTCATACTTCCTCGCCGACCGGCAGTGACACGGAACGGAAGTTGTTTTGTTTAGGATTTGCGTGCGATGAACAAAAAGGTCGTTCCGCTTGGTCAACGTGGAAGTATGAATTATCCTGGTTAATCCGATTCATCGCGATCAATAACAATGGGAAAAGAAGAATGAACAAAGCATGCATTTTCCGTCGTTCAATGAATACTAGTAGGACTAACTATTAAAGATAATGTATCATGACTTCATTGTTTACATTCAATGTTTGTAAACATGGATGTTTACATTATGTTATTTTGGACTTTTTGGACATGCCAACCCACCAAATTGAATACTTTAAGTATGAACAGAATTTCTAGAGGGGCATGCCACCAACAAATTACTCATAAGACAAAGAAAGACTGAGCACAAACCAACAAAATGTAAACAAACATTGAATTTCGTGGCCCGCGAAAATACTCGTGGTACATTATCTTTAATGGTTGAAATGAACAATAGTTCTCGCAATCGCCCGGATTGACCTACGATTACATTTTGGGTAACGATTTCCATTGTCTGGGTGTATCCAATAAGCGCTTTTGGCAAGGAGTTGGTTCGATGACAGTTCACTTACTTCTTGTACCATGAAAAGGGAAGGACAGCACAGGTCGGATGGCTTTTTCATGGTACAAAAAGCAAGTGAACTGGCCTCGAACCGGATTGAGCTGATGTGAAAAGGAATATAGGTGGTCGTTGGCCTAACTGGGCGGTTTTGAAAACTCACAACATGTGTTATCCCCAAAAGGTCACTTAATCTGTAGCCTTACTGATAATTAAAACGGGCCTCGTGACCAAAGTGGCCAAAAAGAAACAAAAAGTCAACCATGCTCGAATGTGTACCGGTTATCATAGTCATTACCTCCCCACAGTGTGTAATTAATGATCATAAGAGGAAAGGTAAGAATATAATCATTGTAAAGAACGTTCCAGATGGCGTCGGTTTACCAAATAGTTTATTGAGCAACGTAGCGATGATGCTTCTGGAAGGTTCTTTGGGGAATCCGGGGCATTCCTGTGGTGTACAGAGCCACGGGGTGGAGGCAAATCATCCAGTTGTCACCGAAAGACGCATGTTGCAGGCAGATCGTGGCCCAAAAAAATGACAAAAGTGCATCCCCGGGAAAAAAAGCTACATATACAGCTCTGTGAGCAAAACATCAGTAAGACCGGGGCCATCGCTATAGCTCATCTATTTTTTATTACGGTACATGTATATCTACCGTCCGGTGAGCTTTACTCTCGGGCAGCACCCTTCCACAGATACTTTATCCTCGGGTGTACAGCATTATACAACCCAGTTTGAAGTTCAGTTCTTACTTCAGACAAACTGAGTGAAAAGTGGGAGAGACGCGTTTCAAAACGAGTACATTCGGATCGGAGTTTATAAAACACTGATTCATTATTTCTACATGTTAGTGACGCCTACCCCCATAAAATATGTTTTGATTCGCGTCATGTGATTCCCAAGTCGGCCCCTCTCGCACTGATAGGTGGAAAGTGGGCCCTCGGATCGATGGCAAATAGCATGATATCAAAATAGGATGACTCCACAAGGAATTGTAATCCACCTTGGCTGTTG
>NMRB01000330.1:308728-357700 GCA_002633025.1 Notospermus geniculatus | reverse complement strand
TTTACTCCGGGGCACACCACGGGTGCGTGTGACTACGAAATTACACGGGGTTATATCTTAACCCGGGGCGTGCCTCACCACTTTTGCTGAGGTAAACTACACCGGTGTAACACATTTTTTGATCCGGAGCAAATTTATGTGCGCGTTTACACTTGTCACTCAAAACCGGTGCTGCCCCGGGTTAAATTCGTGTAATGTAAATGCGGCTTTTGAGACGTTGCGTCGGTGCGGTCCCTACCATTTATGATGAACATTTTGAGGCTCTTTTCGGCACCAATAGTTTAGTAACCATCACGCGCTTATAATTATTAGTACGCCTTCTCTTTATCTTTGAACCAATTTTTCAAGCAGTAACTCATCATTATTATCTGCAACTAGACCCAGTCTACGTTCGGAAAATTTCGTCAACTTTTCCTGTCGTGAGACGTCTAAAGTATACAACACTGTAATAATAAACTAGTCTCCCAGTCATTCACAACGCTGTTCGCCTGGGGGTATTCCTGACAGCTGTATTCTCAAACTGTCAAAATTTTCACACCTTCCACAAAATCGCTTGATATTCCACACTAAAATTTCAATCTGGCGGTTAGGATTTCAACGGTTTTAAACTTTTCAAAATCAGATTTTGACAGTTGTGAGTTTCGTTGAGAATTTTCTCATGTGTCTTTGGTATCTAATTGGATTTAAAGACAAAATGGATGACATTAAACCGATCCTACATGGTTCTGCTGGTGAGGATTCGCATTTCAACGGACGAATGTCGTCCGTAAAGCGATTACTGACGGCGTCGGGTATTCTTTCGAGGCGGGATGCAGTGCAGTGCTGTTCTAACAGCATCCCTTCCTCCCCCCGTCCCAGATCACTACGCCCTGCACTCTGTTTACACCTTGGGACGCTCAGGACGCAGCAAGTATTTTGATCTCCGCTGATTGGTCCGTGAAGTGTGTAGTAGTACACCAATCGTCGAATCATGCTGTCCGCGTCAGCGCCAAACCCAGGAAAAAAATGAACCATGAACTTTATGGTTGAACCATGAAGCGGACAAATAACAGTGAAGTTCATTGTTCTATGAATGTTACTGTTATTTGGCCGCAGTTCATGGTTTAACAATAACGTTCATGGTTCATTTTTTCCTAGGAAATGCTGCAGTGCCGATGAAGCTTCGTCACGGTTTGCGCCTGGAAAAAAGACAAAATCGGACGATTTGGATCAGTGAGATTTCCCAACAGCTCATTTCGATTTCTTAAAAGAGAAACAAGTAGGCCTACCAAAGGATTTAGACATACTCCACACGTCTGACGAGTTTCATTGATGGACATATACAATGTAGGCCCTCAGGTAAATGTGTCAGGAAATGTGGTCGTTTCCGACCCGATGGAACTGGAATCAAGAAATATACATGCAAGTTGAAGAATTACTTCATAATGATGTAGGGAATTACACGGGAGATCTTTGGATGATCACTGTGTCCACAGATAGGAGTGTGATGTTCGATAGGACATGATCCGGTGCCGTCGCCAGCCAGGCTCACCTTGCCACAGATTAGCAGTCTCCGGTGACGAACAGACGGTGAGAGGAAAACTGATCCTCGCCTGTCATCTTGGCCGGCAATTAGCGGGAGAGAGTTACAAGAAGTGATCACCTCCGAGTGTGACGACGATTCCCAAGCCGTCACAAGGCCAACTCAATGGTATGATATAGGACACTACGGGAGCAATTAGGAGAACAACAGGGACGAGGTCATACAGGTGTAGAAAGGAGTGCAAATTTGAATCCCGGGATGGGAAGCAGTAAAATCATGGAGGTACCTCCATGGTAAAATTTCGTGGTGCACAATTAAACTCTTTACGCGAACAGTCTTTGGGATGTCAACACTCATACAATCTCATAGATCCCAAATTTCCTCACTTTCGATACCCGTGTGAACGCGGATGAAGTCCCCCGAGCTCTGACAGGAAGATCAGGAGAAAAGTCCGGGAACCGTGCTCCCTTGCGACCGGGGTCCTCCGGTCCCGTCAGAGTAGTCTTACCAGAGAAGCTCGGCCTCTATACTGCATGGTATCCAGAAATTATCCGCCGGAGGACATTTTCCGGATAGTGTATTTGGGCCAAATTTGGGACCAGGATGGCCTTGGGGCTTGGTAGGCGTAGGGTTCGCCTTTTCAGGGCCATAATCCGTAGAGATACTTGTGGTTGAGACATTCGTCTATAAGAATAATCCAAGATCATGCATGTTTCGGCAACGTCGATAGGACCTCGGCGATCGGACCGACTCACGATTTGACATCAACGATCGCCATGTTCAGTGGTTTGCAAACACCCAGCACATCTGAGGCATCATATCTGACATAAACACATATAATTTTATAATACAAATAAATATTTTATTATACACTATCATGAATGTCAGGGGTGGGCGTTGCTTGCCATCGATAATGTTAAAACTCACACGATGCATCTAGGATATCACTAGATATTCTCTTTATCAGCTAATCTTACGGTCTGAGTTGTCAATACCGGGTGTTCGCGTGTTTTTCTCTTTTCTATTCAAAGCAAGCTGGTGAAAAAGAGATTTGGACAGCCAACTTTTGCCAGATTTTACTTCCACAAAATATCGGAGTTGTGACAGGTGGGGACTGAACTAAACTGAATATTTCGTGTTAAAAATAATTGTCAGAAACTTCTTCAAAATGCTGGTGTCAAAAGTCGCGTACAAACACGCAGAACTTCGTCACATCTCTAATATAAAAGCCGACGAGGAATAGTAACTGGCGATATTGTTTTATTTCGCTCAGGTAAAAACAGCTAGTTGTATGTCACTCAATGAGACCGATAGCAAAATAATGAAACGAGATAAAATGTCAAACCTTTATAAATGTTTATTTGATGTTGGCTTTCATCAATTTCAAACGCAGTTTTTCAAAATACATTAATTTCAGTTTTTCAAAATACATTTATAATTTCAGTTTTTCAAAATACATTTATAATTTCAGTTTTTCAAAATACATGTATAATTTCAGTTTTTCAAAATACATGTATAATTTCAGTTTTTCAAAATACATGTATAATTTCAGTTCTTCAAAATACATGTACATAATTTCAGTTCTTCAAAACACATGTATAATTTCAGTGCAAAGCAAGAAAAAGAGTGTTGTAATGTCCACTTCGCATTGAATTGGTCTGCGAATCGAACCCAAGACTTCAGGGATGACAGGCTCGATAGTTCCCACGTCATCTCTCTTGCAGCATCACGACCTCCGCCGGCCGCGAGGTGCACCTGTCGCTCAATAAACGTCGGTGATGGAGAGGTAAATGTTATACAAAGGATCTCTTCAGCGGAAAAAGATAGCAATCAGGCCGTCCTCCATCGCTCTAATTCACTTTCCCTGACTCCGTGACCGCTACACTAATCTGCACAGTAATCTCAAACGCGACAATCAAACCTGACTTTAATCGAAGAGAACGGTAGGCAGATGCCTCGGGCGCCGTCAGACAAGCGGACGCGGTTCAAACGAGTTACCATGATTGCGGAGTAATGGCTCCATGTTACAGCGACAAAGCACAAATTGCGGGGAAATCGTCGCCCTCTCCTCGCGCACCTGCGTCAGGCATTTTGTCTCCGCGTAATAATGGATCGTGACGGCCTTGCTACACAATCTCACCATCCAGAAAAAAACATGTCCCTCTCATTGTTTGCAAATTCATTCAGTGGAGTCGATACATCCCATTGCGTTTTTAGCAGCAGTCCGTCATCCGATTACGGTCAAATGATATGACTTTTGGCTCCGTTAAGCCTGCTCACATCCCTCATGTTGATTCTCGTTGATACATGTAGGTGAGAAGTAACCTGGAGGACAACCACCCGGTGGGAATTTCCCGAATCGGACAGCTAACGCCCTCTATTAGTTATCTTCTGAGAATCACGTGACCGAATCAGTTTCGGAGCACGGGTAGCGGTTTGAAACTGAGGGAATTTAGGTAACTGCTTGCTGACAGGCGGGACTTGGGACACGATCGTACGGCGGACCGTGAACTGGACCCACAGCAGCTGCATCACACCGAAAAATAGCCAACAAGATTGCGGAACATCTCAGAAGAAACCATCAATTGATGTTCGTTGCCGTTGCCTTGGGTAGCCTGCTTCCATTGGCGAGCTATTAGCGTAACCTGAAACCCGGGAGGGAAGCAGGGACGGGTAACCTGAGTGCAACACGATGCCTCGCTGACTCAGTCGAGAAAAAGGTTTAGACATTCAAATATCTCACTCGCACTCGTTTCCTTTGGGGATGCATTAAAGTACGCTGTAAGTCTCGTGTGCTGGAGGAGAAAAATGATTTTTAAACCTTTGACGTTGTAATTCAGTTCTTGTAAGCTTGAGTACCGTTCCGCCACATTCTCAATAAAACTCTCAAAATAAGGTACCAGGAAAAAACGCCCTACAATGGTGATAAAATTGGAATACTCTCTCTATACGTGGTATACCGGTAAGAGAACTTCACTTTAGATCAGATTATCATCACCTCCACAATTTCAACTCTTTGTCGAAGTCCTTCCCAATAAAGCCTCTCCTCAAATTGTCACAAATCGTAACAGAGATATTGAATTGATACTTAATACTTTTTGGAGCATGAACCAATGGGAAGATGACAAAGCTTTCAATTCAATACCGAGGGAAATCCCCAAGGCCTGATGACGTCATTAGGTATCGCTGGGTTGAACTCGGGCCCGTTCTTGATATTTCATCCAAGGAACTCTCCATGCTTATTTTCCAGAGCCCTGAAAAGTCGAGTTTCACAACCTATCGGCTCAACCTATCCATAGAGCTACATGCTGCAAGGACACGCCGGTTAACAATGCCTTCACAAAAGGGTTCGTGCGGGGCTTCGTGGTCGTGAAGTCTTTTGTCAACTAGCGTTTCCGTGTTGCGTGTAGCTAGCTGTTTTCACACCCTACGACGTGTATGTTGAGACCTTCCCTCCTAATTTTCGAATGGCAATAACTTAGGAATTGTCCACGTTGTTGAGGTGTCTGCAGCGGGAGGTTGGCTATCAACGAAACAACGCGAATCGTCGGTGACTCCTGTGATACTCCCAAGTCCGCCGCATGCATGAGTACTGGGGTGGTGATGAGTTATTAGCTGATGAAGAAAAGGAATTAATCATGTTGATGCCCATTCAATCATCGTGCTCATTAAGCGACGTGTTGTTCCTCCGCCGCAGGTCACGATCAGGTTTCACGTCCTATGTCCGACAGGGAAAAGGGAAAGAGTTACGTAGTTAGATGTAGAATCTGTGGTAAGTTGGTGACACTGGTTGTGTCGAATGTCGTACAGAAAATACCTCGGAGCGCCGCGAAGTCATCAAGATCGGAATGAACACTAGCGTACTTGCGAACACTGACTGAATGAGAAGCTACAGAAAGCTGACAAAGCATCGAGTAATAAGAATGTGGTAAACCTTGCCGACCTGTAACAATACACCAGCATTTAATATCCAGCTTAGCCAGGCAGGAGATAATGAGGAAGCGATGGAGCATCAGGTGGCATGGGCAATGATGCGGCTGTCAGGTGGATGGGACTTGAGGCCAAGCAAGGAGACGGGAGGCGTGGCTCTTGATCATAGGAGGGAAGGGGGAAGCTGTGGGGCCAGAGGAATTAAGGATATGGTGCGGGGATTGGAGGACATGACGCCTGCAAAGAAAGATATGGAGGAGATAATATTATTGAGCCAGGAAGACCTGACATGGTACCTCGATGCGCGGAAGATATGGTGCCTGGGGCTGGGAGGATGATATGGTGCCTGGGAGGGAAGATATGGTGAAACTGGGAGGATGATATGGTGCCTGGGAGTAGGGTGCCTGGGAGGGAAGATATGGTGCCTGGGAGAGAAGATATGGCGCCTAGGAGGAAGATATGGTGCCTGAGAGAAATATATGGTGCCTGGGAAAAAGATATGGTGCCTTGGGNGATATGGTGCCTGAGAGAAATATATGGTGCCTGGGAGAAAGATATGGTGCCTTGGGAAAGATATGGTGCCTGGGAGGAAGATATGGTGCCTGGGAGAAAGATATGGTGCCTGGGAGGAAGATATGGTGCCTGGTGGAGAGAATATGTTTCTTGGAAAGCAACAATGACAACATAAGTCTTGGGCTTGAAATTTCCGTTCCTGTGAGGGTAGACCTTGCACGTATTCAACGCAGACAAACCCACATTTGGCAAATAAAAGACAAATTCCATCAAAGGCTATGTAGAAAACCATAGGGCCTCGCTAGCTGTAGGCATAACCTTCATTCCAGTGAACTGCAGCAAACTACATGGGGGAATGGCAAACTAACTCCTCCGCTAATGATATTCAAGGACCAACACGCACCGACCAATGATATCCCCATTACAAAAGACAGACAAGCCAAGACAATCCCCTCGCAGATAGAAGTATACCAGTTCCGGAGAAAAATGGCGTTCTCGTTTTCACCATTCACCGGCATGAGGGGATCATATGAAACATACGGTGGTGCAGAAGGACTCCTTTAGTTTTCCAAACCAAGGCTAGGATTTCAAAGCCATAACTGATCCCAATTCTCCGATGACTAAAGCGAATAGCGCAAGGGAAATCCGCCGTTTTGCGAATGATCGGTGTAACGTGAGCCGGGCCGGATTTTATACCTACCATATCAGGATTACAGGATGCCTGAGCCTCGCAATCACAATGTGGAAGGAAATCGGCTTCCAGTTGAAAAAAAGTCAGCGTTCCTTTAGATTGAAGTGCGGAGGTGTCGGAACAGGTAGAAAAATACCCAGAGGATATTCTTAGACAAAAATTAATCTTGATATCATGCGAAACTAAACATATTTCAAACCAGGGTATTAAGTTGTATCTACAGATATATCTGGTTGTCAAACCGGCAGACGATGAGATGGACAAACTTTCGGAGATTAAGTAACGTGATACATACAATTGAAGAACACCCACGCTGGATTACTCCGCATCGGAAGACATGACACAAAAAGCAATGTACCGTAAGGCTGCAATCACATAGAACTACACGCTACACGTACACGCCTGTTAACAAAGGCTTCACGGTCGCGAACCCTTTGTGAAGCCTTTGTTAACAGGCCTGTACGTGTAGCATGTAGTTCTATGTGATTGCAGCCTAAGGCAACTTCAACATGTACGAATCCATGCGTCAACATGAGAAATTTTCGTACCCAATCAAGTCATCTCGAATCATTTCCAGAATAACATACATGACGAATTTGGGGGGGGGGGTCGGTTCGCATTCCGAAAAACGAATACTCTAGTATCATAATTACGTTTCTTAAGGAGTAGGCCAAACCGAAGAACAGTGAAACCTTTCTAAAATGTCATTTAAAGAGAAATTATTTGTCAGATTCTTTTATTCCGCCTGTTTTGTCAATGTCATCTGTTGTCTGTTTGCAGACGACACCTTCGCCCGCGCCACACAATACTGCCGACAATCTGTGCATTGACAAGACTAATATTCATTTAATGGAAACCAGGACAAACCGAGGATTATAATTAGCTTCCATTTGTTGCAGCCCCTGGAGACCGACTTTACAGGGACCTGTTCCGACTTTATATTCACTCCTTAATATCGTGACGATTTCGAGTGCGTACAGTCTGGTACGAAACAACAGACCCACAGATTTTCGCTCAATACAGAGATGGAAAAAGGACTCTGCCTCGCTGCCAATGCCAAAAAGGTCTTACCAGGTTCAGTTTAGTTGTAGGCCCGTGAACCTAACAGGGAAGACTTCCAAATCAATCTGACTGAATCAGAGCTCACAACTTTATGTAAGTTCTCGCAACCAAGAAACAAGCAAAGAAATCTGACTGAGGATGGAACGGAAAAAGGAAATGCATAGACTATTTCGTGAGGGAATCAACTTCGGTACAATGTTGTACATCATCTCGAGTATCGCCGCCTCTCACGGGATGTGTAAGCTGGTAATTACCAGTGAACGAGGCGGGTGTCCCATGAGAGTAGGGGGACAGAGCCTGGGTAATTAGCCCAAGGGGTGACGAGGACAGTCCTCTCCCTCTGATCAATAACTGATTAGTCATGATTTTTACACGACTCAGAATCGTAACGTTACGATTCCGAATCCTTTGAGCACGTTTACCTGAAATGACGTTTACTCATTGATGCATTACATAGACTCCGTTCTCAGTACCACAGGTATTTACTATTTGTAGATGTTTCCATCAGGGCCGAAGCCATAGCATTATTGGCCCTAGTAGGGATGGTAGAGGCCATCTCAAGATACTCTGTTCCTCACTTGGATGGGGTCTTTTACTTGCTGGCCCTTGCAGAGGAACAAGTTAAGCACCACGGCTTACTGTCCCATGCGACGGACGTGGACCCAGGGATGATATCCCATTCATATGGCCCGGGCTGGATTCGAACCTACGACATGCCGCTTGCTCAGCGGACGTGATAACCACTCGGTTATCAGGGCTCTGACTTAACGTCATGGTCGTCCAGTTTAACTCAAAGCTTCAAACTACTTCAACAGAAAGACCAGGAAATATCAGCCTGCAGACAAGGCAGAGGCGCCTGAAGGACAAGCATTAATCCTGGAAGCTGACACATAAGTTAGCCTCTTAGAATGTGATCGCTGAGACAAGACATTCAGTTGGAGAGCATTCCCCTAAAGTGCGTCACCACGGAGGCCTGGTTCGAAGCCAAACGTTTGATATCCAATCCTTCTTTCAGAGCCCTAGGTGCGGGCAAGACAGTGAAAGGTTAACATCGGTTAACTTTTTGGATGACACATGAGCCAGTGAGAATAAGAAGATAAAGAGACAGCTCTGCAGTAGAAGAGTTCAGAAATGCTAGGGAAAGGTTCAATAACTGTGCCAATCTACAACGGCCACTCAGCCACTTTCTAACTTGTCAGTTGAACTCCTCTCCTCTCCACCCCACCCCACCCCACCCCACCGGGCGGAGTGTACTTCCCCGAACATTCTGGGGCTATCGATCCCACAGTTCAAGCTCTCCAAAACATTTGTTCAACACCATTCAGCCATGTTTTTAAAAGCAAAGTCAACTTGCATTCTTTGCCTTTTGTTCAACACCATTCAGCCAAGTTTTTAAAAGCAAAGTCAACTTGCATTCTTTGCCTTTTGTTCAACACCATTCAGCCAAGTTTTTAAAAGCAAAGTCAACTTGCTTTCTTTGCCTTTTGTTCAACACCATTCAGCCAAGTTTTTAAAAGCAAAGTCAACTTGCATTCTTTGCCTTTTGTTCAACACCATTCAGCCAAGTTCTATTGGCAAGTACATGTATTAAATTTTTCTATCCGGGCCGAAGCCATATTAAACATTATTGTCCCTGGTAAGTATGGAAGAGACCACCTCAGCTACCCATGTTCCTCACTTGGATGGAGTCTTACCTGCCCTTGCAAAGGTACATGTACAAGGTACACCCCACACGCCACCATGGCTTACTGTCCCATGCGACGGACGTGAAGACCTTAGGGATGATTAATCCCATATGCCCAGGCTAGATTCGAACCCGGGACTTGCCATTTGCTAAGCGGACGTGGTAATCACTAGGCCATCAGGACTTTTCAGCCAAGTTTTTAAGAGCAAAGTCAGTTCTTTGCCTTTTGTTTAACAACATTCAGCCACGTTTTAAAAAGCAAAGTCAACTTGCATTCTTGCCTTTTGTTCAACACCATTCAGTCACGTTTTAAAAAGCAAACTTTGAATCAACTTGGCTCCTGCAAGCCTGTTCAGGTTGATGGTGAAATGCATGTGAAATCATTTTTTGTAGTGTACAATCAGGTAGATATGTATTATGTGTACTTTGAGCAATCCAACAATCTGGCCTCAGTGCACGTCATCAGCAGACGAGATTGGTCGAGATTGCATATTTGAGAAGATTTCTCTGCATCAAGAAGTCGGAGAGAAATCTCCAAACATTCAGACAATGACATTGATGACGAGCCACTCCATTGAGTAAGCTCGGATGTACTAATTAAGAGGTAACGCCAGTTCCCAATTGATTTCAACCTCGGATTATTGTCATATCAAACGTATCTCCACAACGTAAGCAGGATTAGCATGTGTTTGCTTGGCTAAGCGTCAACAATACACGACGAGATTCTTAAATAATCTGGATTAGGCAGTTTAGAACATTCTGATTACTCCATCGATCCAGACAATGGTGTTTCCAACTCGCCTCAGTTGTTTAGGACTAATCAAAGGTAGTACGGGCGACAATGAGACGCTTATCCCTCATTCCCTCAACCCCACCATGCTGGTGCGATCTCCCATTGGTAAGGGGCCATGCCATATGTGTCATGCGGGCTTTGCCGACACGGTGATTGTTGTGGAGGGCAGACCGAGGGCGCTGAGATGGTATCAGGGTCACGTCCAAATGATGTCATCGCACACAAAAAAGTTCATAGAGGCATCCTCTTCTCGCAGGGTAGCGCACCTCTGACTCGGTCTCCGAGTGCACCACGGTAGCCTTATTCGAGCGCAAGTCATAACGGATCCCTCATTCGCCATGTAAAGCCGAGGACGGCGTCATGGTGACGAACGGCATAGCTGCATACGGGTGCATTAATCGCCACGAGGTTTTGCCTTCTTCCGGTTCCCAGCTGTATCCATCCGCCCACCTGTCAAGTCTCACTGGAGGATAAGTGGATAAGTTGAGAACCAACAGTTGTTGAAGAGCCGACCCTTCAGATTTCTCTACCAGATTGTGCATCGAACGACTCTGAACAAGCAAAATGAACACAGCTGAGGTGGGGACATCACTAGTGTAGCACGACCAGATGACGGTGTGGAACTCCACAACTCAATGAACCAAACGCGAACGCTGCTCTTAGCTCATGTTGTTGGCGTATATCAGATTTCATTTCGCTCTCAGAAGAAAGGTTCCAAATGATTGCTCCCTGGTTTTATAAGAGGAATCTTCAGATTTCTCTCTAGCGGAACCTTTTCAATCGGCTTATTTGATACAACGCCGAAGAATCTAGGGGATTTTCCCTTCTTGAGCGTACTCTACTTTTGAAAGTGAAAGCAAGCGACCACTTTGGACACGGCGAACCATTCGTCCGTTTGGTTATTCAAACCAAACCCTGACATCAGTTATTCTCTGTGCATGATGAAATCATTGTTTTAATCACCACCTTCTATTACTCCGCCCCTTTACCTGAACAAGGTGTTGTTTTCCGAATATTAACCCTTGTAAAAACCAAATGGACATCCTCCTCATTCATAATTACATGTTAAGCGATCCAAAATATATCATTTTCAACTGTTGATAACCCAAACAGTAATACATAGTCAGCTGACTTTGGATTCGCATGATACCTATCATTATGATTGTTAAGCCCGAGGCGATAGCGGTTTTTTTTCTTCCCCAAATTCCCGCCTGGTTCTCAGTATATTGACCAAACTCGTTCGGGAGGATTAGCGAAGTGTTGGGTACATGCAATTACCATGTAGTTCTTCGTCGTTTTCGAATCAAGTTCGTCATCAAACAGGTGTCTCTGCCATGCGAACAGCGAGGTAGCGAAGAGGAGTAGAAACTAGAAGTGTGTTCCAAGCATGAACGTTTACACCATGAAACCATTAGCGTGTTCACAGGGCCCTGTCCTACACCACGGGTACAGGCTACACCCATTCTGCGAAGGAGACAGGACCTTATGACTTTCCGTTCATTCACCATGGAGACAGGATCTTGGCTTTCCGCTCATTCACCTTGGAGGTCCAAGTTATACCGGTAGCTCCATGTTGTCATCAGCGGACCCACCTGGCAGTGTTACAACGTGTGCATTGTCATGTACTGAAGATGTGTGCAATGTATGATTTTTGTCATTGATGGTATAGAAATAAAACTAACAACGTGACTTCTCAGAGCATCTGCAGAAACGCGTTATACAGACCAAACAGCAAACGACAAGTTTTTAGTTCATAGAGAAATAATTTATTCAACAGACCTCATCAAACACTATTTTACACTCGACCTAGAGGCACTACAGTCACGTGCGAAATTCAAGGTTACCTGCGAAATATCGATGTAAATAAACTGGTCATATTATGTCTTTATCACATTTAATCCTTCTCTGGCACGTTTGCCAGGAAAACTACGCGAAAGAAACGTACACATATACATGTACATGTACAACTGTACATTGGCGTTTTGATAAGCAGCACTTGAACTACCGTTTTAGGCGGGTGTCCTTTGATTTGTTCAGAGTGCAATCTTTCCGGAGATTTACAGAAGGTATGGTGAATTATTTACATATTGCTCCCTACTGCTGGAATATCACGCATGCGCATCGTCTGGTGACAATGAATCCCTTGATTTTGCACCAGACAATGCGCATGCGTTAGTCGGAAATCACCAAGGTCACGCAAGATGGCGACCAACAAATTTGTAAAGTTGTATATGGAGTATGGCTGCAGCACATCTAGGCCTGTGCGGTGTGGTTTTACACTGTAGCATACGTGCGCTGAAACCGCGCGGATGTCAAACAGAGTTGGAACGCCCGACTTCTACGCACGCAGGCTGCTCGGGGAGGGCTAGTTACGTTATTCTAACGACGGCCACCTTCCATGAATGGCTTCAACCTCACTAATACAGCAACGCTTTTGGCTTTGGAATGTGTAAACCGGGCACCTGAATTGATAATGACCATACATAAGTACAGGGCCTTAAACTGTACCTCCCCCGAGTAAAAACCAACCATATACCAATACATTAAACGTACTGGCACTACGACAAACAGACTCAAGTCACACAATATAGCAGCAAATTCAATTTTAACACATATTTTTATAATTTATATAAATATCCCTCATTATTTACACTCAAGATTTCAATCACTAAATTCACCTTGGTACGATTTTCTATGAAGTACTTTGTGCTAATTTATAAACTTTATTCCCATCAAGTCATCTGACGCGATCACTAATTTGTGCTGAGTGAAACATCAGTACTTACACAGTACATCAAATTACTGTTACAAGTTCGTTAGAAAACGATGTTATCGAAATAAAACAGTACAGTTAGTTGAGATTCGCAAACTCAGCAACTATGTTGAAGTTATTGAGGGCAGGTGTGTTAGGAAAAACGTCCCCGGGGAAAGGTGTCCGACAACAAGAAGGTTCAATTGAAATTAGGGGTATTTGGTTTCATTACTAGTCATGCAAACCTGTCATCAATAAGAAAAGCGGACGTTTTCTTCGAGGACATTTTTTACTTCCACACCGGCAGCACCTTAACCTAAATTGTATGTTTCGGTACGTATTATAACCATTTTTACGGATACAAAAATAGACATATTGTTAGCTCCAGTAAACGCTTCAAAACAGGTACACACGTATCGACATGAAATAAGAGTAGCATAACTTTATAACTTGTGCTGAAATCACTCTCCTTCAACCGATAGAACCACCCTGCCTGGCTCAGGTATGTTTCATCCAAATGAATTTAATCACATTCCAAGAAATTGTAGTACAGCTGGCGGTAGTTAAATTCACTTTAGACCAACGACTCGTGTGTGAAAAAAACACCGTATAACTGAGGACCCCGGCAACTGGGGTTGTCCCCAATTGAAAACCTGCCAAATAATGACACCATTCGCCATAATGGTTAGTTTGCAGATCACTTGGATAGGCTCATATTCAATGTCCAGAGTCAGTCGATTGTGATGACCGTGTCATTTCTTTTCCTACCAACTGGGGACACACAGCCATGTACATAACATGTACAGGGACTTCATGCGTGTCCCATTTGTGTAGTGTAGGAACGAATGTCCCCATTTGCGATAATATACATGAATGTATACTTACACGTGTTGAGGAGCCATTTTTTCCGCAAGGTTAGCTATTGAAGTTTTTTAAGAAAAGACAAGTATGTGGACTACCACACCAGTCAAAGTTTGCTGACTGATTCTGAAGGAGCGAATTCAACAGTGAAGCCCTACAAATAAAGTCATGCTAACTCTTATATCTCAAATGCAGCTGGCCTAATAGGCGTAGTAGAAAGATATCGGGGGTAATGCTTTGTCGTTCCAATTAAAGATATTTGTCTCCATATAGCTTGCATGAAATTATCATTACGTACAAGATAGACAGCTGCCTTGGGTAGATATAAGAAAGCAGGAGCGTTCACTGGATTTGTATTATGACCCAATACATGTAGTTGGTAACACTGTTTGTTGTAAAATAACCTCACTTAGGGTAAAAGAAGAATTAAAATGTCAATCACCGGCGAAGAAAAATGGCAACCTTACCCAGAAAACTAAGGGCAGTTAGATATAATATGGTATTTTTAAATCGTGCTGTGATGCGACGCTAGGAACTGGTGCAGCTGGCGTTTCGGTTCTGGTTTATCATACACTTTGTTTTAGAAGGCGCAACCCTCAACCACACCACATTTGTGATTACGTGTGGGTCACCCAGGCATCAGTCGTGAAAGAATCCGCAGCAACATATCAGCATTTCAACAAAATCACATCCAAAAGCATTTTCTAGAGTCGTTTTACCGTCAGCATCACTGTTGGCTAGAACACACCAGTTTATGGAACACAATTAAAGAAAAAGTTTGGTATTATATATTATGCCAATTCGGACTTAAGGGATTTGGTCTGTATTAGGAAGAGAACAATATCGTTATGGTGAAGCGAAAAAAATATATCATACATAAAACTGACACCGATTTCTGCAGAGTGCGTAAGGTGACGTGTTTATCGTTATCATATTGGTGAGGGTGAAATGGTGAAGATGAAAATGACCAAAGTAGGCTACGTGAATGGGCAAGATAAAAGGACATTGCGTTCTCAATAACGGTGAAATGACCAAGGCTTAAAAATACACTTGTACATCAGCTTGGCGACATATTAGAGAGTTTTCGCAAAGCCCCCGAAACGCCAACGCGAACGCCAATCCCATTATTCGATGCCACGAAGGGAGCAGCGAACAATAGGATAGACGTTCGCGTCGGCGTTTCGGTTTTTTTCCGAAAACTCTATTATTCTTGTACTTGTACTTGTACTTGTACTGGGTCGGTTTTTCTCTTGTTTTCTTTTATGAATCAACGAAAATAATTTTCAAAAAGAATCCGAATACGGAGTATTACCGTAAATAGTTTAAACACATGGTATTACCATAAAATGATTGATCCCTTAATTACTATTCTTTAGAAAATTTGGATTTGGTTTCTCACCATGAAACGTACAAGATTGTATTGTCGTTGTATTTGTGGAAGTACATGTAGCTCAGGTAATACAGAGTACAAAAGGTCAGAGGAGGAGAGCAGGCCAAAAAGACAAGTAGGCCCTATGTTGAGGAGAAGTCTGTGATGCACAGGTCATTGCGCGCATCAAAGGTATTCAGAAATGGGATGCATGTAATGTACGTGGACCACATAACCCGTTTTTTAAAAGACAAGAGACATGTTGTTCCCTTTATTGCATGCAACACAGTGTTTTTTAATAAGTCTCTTTAAGATTTTATCAAACGTACCTTGTCTGCTACAGCTTACGCCCGTTTATTTGATTTTTCATATGATAAATTTTTTTTTCAGCTCACAGTCATCAGTGCATTTTAGGGTCTTTGATAGGTTAAGCCATTGATAATCGAGGTATTGAAAAGTGTATGGAAAATAACATTGGACAAAAACACGTGCTACATTCACCATATACCATAACGAGCGTGGAGAGAAATGACATGTTCTTTAGACTTATCAGACTTTCTGCATTGTATAAAATATTGAGATCTGTATCTTACATAACGAAATTGTGCACAGTTGTCAACGTTCGGTTTGTGAGTTTTCGTACCACTTTGGTCGGAATGCATCGTAGAGAGAGATTTCCCACCAGTAACAAAACCTAGAACACTAAATTCATACCACAGTCTCAGTGTACAGTACATTGTACATGTTCTACACCGTGTTGATTAGTCATGTAAACGTAAGCCTCGTTAGACTTATGATCAGCACTTTCATGCTTAAGATTTATACAATTGAGTGCTTAGCGTGTACATGACATGGAAGTTTGGCAAGGGTTGTTGTGGGCCGAGATATTGAACCAAGTCATAGGTTTATCGCTTCTAGCTTCCAGATTTTGGTGATCAATGTGAATATTACCTTGTATAATATTGGGTAATTGAGGTGACCGCGTGCCACTGTGCAAAACATTGATTTGATATCTCGAGAGGTAAGAAAGGCAAACATTCTAGACTGTCATCTCTAAAAAGTGGCTTGAGGTAAAGAGTTACAACAACAGAGAGTGATGTTGACTGTCCATTAAAGTAAGACATGGGACGATTGTAAAATGCGCATCTTCGTAAACAGCTTTAACCGATATCCTAGGATTCGACGGTCCGTGTGGCTGACTGGTTCTGCATTCCACGTTTTAGACAAGCTGCAAAATGGCGACGCTTGCCGACATGGAACAAAATGGCGGATCAAGTGGAATATTAACAATTTTGACTGCACTTTAGCGTAAAGAGGCGGTTCGATCTGTTGCTTTACATCCCGTGTGCCGTCAGCGAGTGGTCCAGCGGCGAGCACATGTAGTGAGCCGCGTGTGTGTGAGCTGGTATTGGCTCGTTTTTGACTTGCAGGGCCAGCGCCATGTTGTTTCTCGTATCCTCCATCATCTTTGCAGAGAGTAGGGCGGGGTTGTGGTGAACGTGGTGAAGTCCCGGATGGTGATGGGGATGATGACCTGTGTTCTCTTCGCCAAGAGGGCTAAGATCACTGCAAAGATAGAAAAAAAGGATGGTTAGAGGCAGTCAAGAAAAAAAAGGATGGTTAGAGGCAGTCAAGAAAAAAAGGATGGTTAGAGGCAGTCAAGAAAAAAAGTATGGTTAGAGGCAGTCAAGAAAAAAAGTATGGTTAGAGGCAGTCAAGAAAAAAAGTATGGTTAGAGGCAGTCAAGAGCGAAAAAGCAATGGTTACAGACTTTGAAGGAGAGAAAAGCGTTAGAGTAAAGAAATGGCAAGAAATGGAGACGGTTTATGAAGACAGGATTGTAATGGTTAAGTATTCAAAGAAACCTGAGCATAGAACAACGAAGTGGATATATCGTCGAAGATAGAAAAACGGAAATGTGCTGAAAAATAAGTTGTTGAATACTAGGCAAAATTGATTAATACTAGGCGTACAGTAATTCTGATTTAATGATTTCCAGAACAAATCCAGATTGGATTACTTAGGTATACGGTGGTCAAAGGAAAAAAATACACGTAGTTTCAAATGACGAACATGTAAAACAGCTGGAAGTCTAGTATAAGTAGCTCTCATTCTGATGTGGAACAACGTCTAAACATACGTGGCATGAGCACGCCCAGCCAAACCACCTCTTGACATCTACTAGAGTCCAATGAATAAAGGAATCTGTGCGACTGAAGTAATTCAAGCCGAATGAAAATCAATGGAGGCAAATTTCGATACCAGATTAGGTTTTGTAGTCAAATCAATTTTTGGGCTGTTGAACCTGAGACGGCCACGCAATCAGTTTCGACATCGCCCGAGGAAGTTGAAATACTGCTACAGAACTTTGCACATGGTGAAATTTCACAACTTTTAAGTTGATTTACAAATTGATCTTTTCTCTTCAGTGAATTTTCATAAATTTTAACCCGTATATTGGTTTAAAATGACCACTGCTTCATTACCCAACCAAGGTCCTTTCTTCACGTTTGTTTTCATTGCTCACTGATATTTCTGCCCGATGGTTGACCAGACGACGTGGGCAGAGACCCTGACGCCAGACCGGCTTGAAAAGTTACTCCTCCCTTGTCTTGGTAGCCAGGGCTGTCGCCAGTGACGTCTGACCGAGACACCCTCAAGTCATCCAGGGACACAAATCTCTCTCACCGACCACGACAGCCAAGGGAAATTGGATTAACGCATTTGAGAAATTGTGTTCGGACGCTAGAGTCAACAACTCGTGGTATTTTCATTTGGAGGAACGCTACAACTCTCAACTGATGTTTGTATCAATGACTAGACGCGTTCAGTCGGAAAATTTGGAGGAGAAAGAACTTTGAGATATATTTACACCGCGGTGAGAGGACAGGGATTAACAAGTGACCCGCGGCAGAGGGTTTCGTTGCTGACTCCCATACCGACCGTAGTGACCCTTACGCCGTGGGCAAGAAAACGTCCAGGCCAGTCGGACAATCTCAAATTGATTCTCATTGACACCTTTCTTGGTGCTTATCTTACGTCTACTTCCCTTGTTTCTTGGACACTGAGAAGACCTACGTAGGCAAGAAAAACCGACTGGAATGTGCACTGATAACAAACGACACGGTCATTTTGCAAGTAAACTGCTTCCTCGTCATGTTACAAATCTTGGTAACTGTGGTTATATCTGATGTTTCTCATTTTTGAAAAGCAGCAACCAGTAGTATTTCTGCTTGTACGAAGGAACGAGTCAACACTGAGGTATCTGTCGTGTGCCTTTCACACGATTCAGAATTTGAAATTTGTGAGGGGTCTAGGAAAACCCGTCGGATAGTGTCGCTGTGAATGACTAACAAGGGCTGTTAGATTGCCTGTGCATTGACCTGCTACTGTTTACCTGTGAAGAAGTACATTTCAGCTATTGAAATGTGCGGCCCCACCAAGGTCATTAACACTTTCCTCAAATTAGTAGAGCAGTTAAGGGTAAAAATGTTTCACTTTTTCAAGAAAGCATGAAACTGCCCACTTGGATACTTTGATACCTAAGGATCATGAAAAAAATGGACCCCAAAAATTCGCGCCCCCTGGTGGCCGCCATATTGATTTTAAATATGGCCGCCAAAATAGCCATTTTTCGGCAATATCTCAGGTCCTATTGCTCGTAACACTGTACATTAAGTATCTTTACCCATGTGACATTCGAAGGGTTTTCCTAGACTGCCTCACATTTGCTTTGATTTGAAACTGCGAAGACAAGCATGGTTCAAATCGTCAGATTTTTACATTGATTTCCTCTTAGAAGCGCGTCTTTCTGGTGATATCAACGGTTTCGCCGCTGTTCCATGACTCAACAATCAACATCACAGGGTTAAACATAGAGAGTGAAATCTGCCCGAGAAATGACAGCTCGATTAGTTTAGGTACGCATGTTCTGCCGACGAGACATTCATAATTGTCACTTGCCGCGTGCAAGATCTCTCCAAGATGAAGGAAGAACATCCACTCTCCACGCTTGAGCTTCAACTCTCCAAGCTAATCATAACTAATGTTCAACAAGGAGTCATATTACAAACTAAACGCGTATGCGGCATATTAATGCTTTTTATACAAATCAATGTGAAATAATATGCGATCAATGGAGGCTTGGCCGCCATACGATCCATGTATACATGTATATCTACACAAGGTGACTTGTTGGACACCATGCGGGTAGTTTGTTAAGAGAGGACAAAGAGATATTTTAGGAAAGCTGCAATGAACAGGTTACAGAGCGGAAAACCATCTTCTGATACAGGCAAAAACATTGGCAATGAGTTGATGAGTGACAGGGCCGAATTTTCGAAGCCTGATGTTACCATCTCAGATACCACATGCAAGTTTCTGGTAAAGGCAGTCAGGAACAAGACGCTAAAAGGCTGTACACATGTAGATCTGCGAAAAAGATCTTCCAAGTCTCGCCTCAAAAGGCGATTAACTAATGATCATGGTGATCGCAAACTGATGTTACCATTTTTGGAAAAAGTAGGCCAACCCGTCAACGTATCAGCGACACACGACATCAGACTTGCAGAAGGTTGTTTTCCCTGCAAAGAACCTTCGTTGCTCCCATCGAGTTTTAATTCCTTTGGACACCCTTCATCAAATCCAAAAAGGCGATAACATAATCAACCGATTAGTCTCTCCTGAAACCTTTCTAGGGAACTAAAGCAGTTGCCCATTCAGCGCTGCCTTGATCCTTTCTGACCAGTTGAAAGTAGAAAGTGGCGACTCGAGTGGGTATCGAACCTGTGGCCCCTCGGTCACAAGTCAGACGCTCAACCACTGCATCACTCCCCATCTTCATCCACATTTTGTCAGGTTACTTCTTTAACGGCTGAAGGCAAAAATGTACTCAATTTTCAAAGTAACGTATATTTGATGTTTTTTACGGACAGGGGCATCACGACCAAACCCTGCAATCAAACTCGCGAAAATACTAATTATTTCGGTTTAAATACCCAGCAGAGGTTATGTACACGTGTCCCTAAAGTTAGAGCCACGTATTATAGAAGATTCGAGAACTCTTCTACCCTTTGATTCGTCGGATCGATACAACCATGATGAGTTGTTGCCTGAAATAGGACACCAGTAGTTCCAGACCAGGCACCGAGCCGTGTTTCCAGTCACGGTCTTTATGATTATGGCTCTGATAGTGCGGACGAGGGCAAGTAACCGCTCTCAACAAAAACAAATGACTTGCCATTGTTGCCACAAAGAGCAGACGACAGAATATCGCCTGTTTTCTCATTATTTGTGAGAATTCATTGCCAAACCTTCTTGAATTCGCTCTGATGTCACTTTGTGACTAGAAACGACGAAGAGGTCTTCAGTGTTTTTGTGAAATCTGTGGTGGTCGGTGTTCCAAAAATAAAGAAGGCGGCAGAAGACGTACAGGTGATCGTCTGCTCCCTCGGATATTATGAGGAATCATTGCCATCCGAAGATTCACATTTCATTAACATTATACATATTACACATACTTTACATACTGTACGTTACGAAGTTTACGAAACTACGTTGACGAATCGGTCATCAACGCCCCAACTTCGTAAATTTTCGAAATCAGCACCGATTTCAGAGATATGAATGGATACCTGTTATCCAAGAACAAAACGCCATAGCAAACCGGTTTGTGACGTTACAAATCTGTTTTCTCTCAGTCCATATTCAAAACCAATCAATGAAGTTGCTATTAATGATAGAATCACACACCGCCACAGGCCATGCTATCTGGGTTGATGAGCAATGATCACCTCTCTCTCAAAGGCACCCGTATTGAAAACGTGAACCAAGCCCCAAGAGTCCGTAAATATTGTAACACAATATCTCTTTATGAAATACGAGGAGTAGAATTACGACTTTTTGTAACATGAGACGTGAGATTTCAGGATGTGCCTTGTATTAAGTCATATTCCCTGCGTTGGGTGCGCGATGGTAAATAGCTACTACATAGGCTAGGAATTCAAGGTAACATTTATATTAGGAATATATACATCGTGGCAACTGGAATTTCTTCTTGGAGACTGTACAAGTTCGTCCGCAATCCGGCACAACCACAGCAAAGACACACTTGTAAAGGTAGTGGAGGCGTGTCGGTATCGCCGTGTATAGGTAAATCAAAGCTTGAAGCAAAAGGTCGTAACTTGGATGAGGTCACGTATTGACCTTTAAGGCTTGGTGTCCCTGCAACATGCCCATCCATCCCCGAACCAGTCAGGCAGGGTTTTTAGAATGAAAAAGTTGTCATTCCCAAAGTTCTCATTCCCAAATGCCATGTCATTCAACGAGACACGCCAGTTAGCTGGATTTGCCGTAGGCCTTTGATAGTTAATAGTTCCAAGGGGGAACTCGAGGACTGTGTATCGGCTGACCGGAATTTGGCTCCGCACGCCTACCGAACTGTTGATGGTAATGCTGTCCACCTGGGCAAAAGGTTGCAATAATTGGGATGTTGCATTACGGTCCATCTCCACACTACACTAGAACATGTAGAACTTTCAAGCAACTTTTAGGTTGCAAGTATAGAATTACAAGTCGGTCAGAAAAGTTCCATGAGGTTGCAGTAAAAAGTTGCATGACGTTTCGGACTTTTTCATTGTCTCGTTACGTCATAGAGAGAGAGCGTCTCAACAGTTACAGCTCCTGCTTACGTAGGGCAAGTTGTAATGTACACCTATATGTAAGTGTAGGCAAACCGGCTGGATTACTCACAAATACTTGTGATGTTCACTTGATGTCAATGAACTAAGAATAAACCGCTGGGAAGACGATCCGGCATTGAGTAGTTCACATGCTCGAGTCCCAGGTGTCATATGACAGTACTCAAGCTTAATATATTGCGCGATAGATTGTGCCCGGTATGTCTTGACTATTCCCGTGATATTTACAGGACGTCTCCGTTTACACTTGATCATGACTTCCCATCCGACACTCCAAGGCTTATACGAGTGACATCCGAGTGCATATTTGGCATCTTGAATTACATTCGCGAGATCAAATCGCGTCAAGTGCCCCGCCAGCTCGAGTCGAGCGCTTATGGACATTGTTTTAACACAATCTCACTAATTCAACAGCTTTGTGTAATTGCTCAGATCTTGTTCGTCCTATCGATAGATTATTATTAGCAAGAATACTATAGAATAAAAAAGCTTGGATTTGTTAAGGATTTTGTCGAAAAAAACATCTCTGTATTACGTTGACAATAGTTCGATCCCCGACGCAGAGGTGGGCGAACACACATCACAAAAAGTGGTGATTGATGAAAAGGGAGATGCGAGGGTGTTCAGGTGCTGGGGTGAAACGAAGGTAAGGAATCCGAGGACGAACTGGTTTTAAAGGCCAGTAGCAGCTGACGAACACACCCGTTGGACGAAGCGGGTCTATACAGGAAAGGACGAAGACCGAAGTAAGGCCAGCAGCACTGAGGAAACGTCCGGTGGAGGAAGGGGTCTTGGAAACGACGAAGACTGAAGTAAGGCCAGCAGCACTGAGGAAGACACTCGTTGGACGAAGGGGGTCTAGGAAAGGATGAAGAGCGAGATAAGGCCAGCAGCACTGAAGAACACTGCCGTTGGACGAAGGGCGTCTAGGAAAGGACGATGATCGAGGTAAGACCAGTAGGCTACCACTAAGGACACCCGTTGGAGGAAGAGTGCCTAGGGAAGCTTGAAGACCGAGAGGTATGGCCAGTACGGCACTGAAGAACACACCCGTTGGACGAAGGGCATCTAGGAAAGGACGATGAGCGAGGTAAGGCCAGCAGCACTGAGGAACACTGCCGTTTGACAAAGGAAAGGACGTCTAGGAAAGGACGATGATCGAGGTAAGGCCAGTACCAAGGACACCCGTTGGAGGAAAGGTGCCTAGGAAAGGACGATGACCGAGGTAAGGCTAGTACCACTAGGGCACTCGTTGTAGGAAGGGTGCCCAGGGAAGCTTGGAGACTGAGGAGGTATGGCCAGCACGGCACTGAAGAACACACCCGTTGGACGAATGGCGTCTAGGAAAGGACGAAGACCGAAGTAAAGCCAGTATGGTAACTCGCCGATTGGACGACGAGTGTCTAGGAGTAGGAAAGGGAGAAGGCCGAAGTTCGGCCAGTAGCACTAAGCCCCACCGGTTCGACGAAGGGCGTCTAGGAAAAGATGACGACAAAAGTAAGGCCAGTAACACTGAGGTGCACACCGACTGGACGCGGAAGGGCGTCTGGGAAAGGATGAAGGCCTCTTCTCTATGCTTGTTGGAACATTGGACGATTCAATACGAACACGTTCCTTTAAATGTAAACCCAATACTCGTCATTTTGCAACATTCCTTCAGAAGAAACAGTAAATAAAAAACGTCTAAGAGCCTTCTTGAATGATGCATCGATCTGTAACAATGTCTGCAAGAAAGAAAAGAAGTGATTTTTTTCTCCTGCCTCGTGCGGCCATGAACCTTTTAGAGGCGTTCAAAGATGGATGTACCGATGGATTTCGAACGTCAGCACGATCGATGACAGAAAGGAGTGCATTAAAATCACGAGACGGCAACTGCCCGAAGACAAAAATACCACAACAGAAATAATGACTCTTCTGTGATAATTGATTGAGATTGATTGAGCAGGAAAAAGGAAAGGGAAATTAAGATTCCTCAGTTTGAATCTTTAATGTTCTTTTGTGTTGTCGGTTGGAATGACTTTTATGTACTTTTTCTTTTTTTTGGTAGAAGCATTTGCAGAAAGATATGCTCGCGTAACGCTTGCGTTAAGCGTCAGGCTGTTCCTTGTTCTCCTTGAGGGCGAAGACAGACAGTTGGCAGAAGGTGCAAAAACTTCATCACCATCTCGGGGCCTACGCCGAACTGGATACTGGACGAAATCGGTGCCATTCTGGAGGTACTCCTTCTACAACAGTAGATCAGGGAAAGGTGCAATACACGCATTTTCAATCACGGCAGAATTCGTAATATCATAAATAAATAAATCTTAGATTTATTTAGTTATGGTGATATGTCTTTATCCAAAGCAGAAGCAACCTGACTTCCGGTTGAAGACTCGAAGGCGAAATGACCAGATACCCAGTGCCCACTTCACTTACTGGGCTTGTCGAAAATCAGAACTACCACGACACAGATACTGTTGGCAGATGCTGATCCAGTGCCAAATACCATCAGTACGCATACGACGAGACAAAGCTTACATTCTTTTCATCGGAAGAAGGAACAATATCAAAAACAATACCAAAAGGCAAAACAAAGCTCGTGAACCAGTCATCGCATTGTGGCAGGAATGAGACGCAAAGTCACGCTGTCATCCTACGTTTTTTCTCTTTCTCATGCACGATAAGGTCCCAAGTGAGTGGAATGTAATCGCACACTGTTAATCACTCAGCTCTCTGCATAATTCCTCGCCGGCAGATTTGGCGGGACGACTAGTAATGGTTAGCTCGTCTCAGTTTACCATAAGCCTCTTGCTATTGTCGTCAACTCTGGTATGAAATGTGAGACAGCTCCAAAGCAGATAGATGCATTACAGAAAGTTTTGATGGTTTCTATATACGTATGGATTATCCCTTTCACAAGAGAAAAGAGGCAAGTTTTTGAAGCACTCGAGAATGAGTGTTTTTTGCCGAGCATCCGATACAAGAGTCGGATTACAACTTCGATGCCTCGCAACATCCCCTCGTTAGAGATTCGATTTTATCGTATCTCGTTCAATTTTAAAGGTATTTCCTCTCCAGGAGTGTAGCTTAGATTGCTGGGAAGGGTTTGGCGGGGATTCAACGATGATGACGAAGGGAAACGCCAGTGTTACTTGAGCCCTCACCGCTAAAGATTACAAGCGATCGTATTGCCTGTCATGGGCACTGTCAGTGAGCTACTGAGCCGAATTTTTCTTCACCTTTGTCCAGTATGTTTGAAGATACAGGACTTAAGTTTCCAAATACCTCCAGCCTCCACTGGACCTTTGATTGTTCATCCTCTACTGACCTTTATATAGATGAGAGTCAAATTCGCAAACCTGTGGTATTCTGACACCCTCAAGATCAAGAGTGGACCCACGTTTTGCCCAGGGTTTACCTCCAAAACTTTGCGCCATTTTTCCTCATGCTTGTGTATTTCAGTGTTTCTGGACTCCTGAAGACTCCTAACGGATGCAATCAACAACTCATTGGGTGACTGCAAGCGCACGAGAGTTGGAATAACCTTGGTGCCATTCTTTTGGAAAGGTGGGCAATGCCATAGCCTTAAAAGGCAAAGGACCGATTCCTTTGGTTGCAACTGCAGGGTCAAGATCCCCGAAGAGTAGAAGTTGTGATAGCTGCGTTAGAGTGCAGGCACAAGAGGAACGTATGCACAGAGGTCCCGAGGGACGCACGGTATGATGTTTTATCCGCCCCTGTACATCCCTCTCTGGAGTGGCCGTAGCCGTCCCCAAACCAAGTCCTCCCACCCACTCATCCAGGCCGCCGTCGCTAGCGCTCTACCTCAGCCCCTCCACTTGCTTTCCTCCGGCTTTGCAGCATTTCAGAGGGCGGCGAATTCCCCTGGTATTACAAACATAATGGCTCTAATCCGTATTAAGATGAATCCGGCGTCGGCGACAAGAATGGCAGACCAAGCCCGTGTTGTAGGACGTCATGTGCCCAGCAGCTTTGACTGAACATGGTAATTGAATGTTGTTTAGCCGTAATGACAATGACGGCGTAACGAGTGTCATAGCGTGTGGAAAGAGGTTTAAGCCGATAATGTGCGCATCCGAGGGTAGAAACCCCAGGAGGAAATAGTTTAATCATTAATATCAGATAGACTTTAGGAAACCTATTACAGGGAATAACACAAATGAAATAGCGAATTAGGCGCATGAGACCACGCGTTGCTACACTTGGATCGTTTCTGAGAGCGTTATTCTTTCATCTCCTTAACGCCTAATGACATTATGCGACTCGAACACATCGTCGATGTTTGCATGTCTATCTTCCAGAGGAATTCAATCAACTACCTGTCTGTACTTTATTAATTATGACAATAACATGCCTATCGCCTTTCAACCATAATCATTTCTTGCCTTGGGTCGAGTTTCCAAGACAATCAGCTTTTAAGGGGAATCATCATAATTCTGTAAATTGTGGCCAATGGTTATCTTCCGTTACTTCTGGCTACGTGCTTTCAGTACGTGTATGAGCAGGAAGTAAGCTATTGGGCTGTACAAGAACACACAGCAATGTACACCTCAGGAGACAACAAGGTGGAAGTGTTCCCATTGAAGGACACGATACCCGAAACCGTGAATTGCAATCAGGCGTTGTTCAACGGCGGGATCAAGTTGTACATTAAGAAGAACCTTAGGAACTCCCGATTACTATGACCAAATGACGATAGTTGACATTAGCCTCGGCTTGAAAAGAACCTACAGGCCAGAAAAAGACCGACAGGGAAAGTCTTCTTTTTTCTCCTCGGGTATCAAGGTACTCAAACAAGGTGATCGCATGGAAATTGTGCCCTTTTCTCAAAGGGCAAATCTAATGAATCCTATTTTTATTGGAGATCATTAATATGTAATGTAAGGCCTGTACGGGATAAAACGTGTACCTTATACTTAAGTCTGAAATTTTATCACTTATAACCTTTTGGTATCTCAGCCGCGGGCAGTCTTTAACATTTCTTTACCAAAGATGAACAGTATCCTTTACCAGCAAACTAAAATATGTGGAAAAATCCAAAATGGGCGGAGCAAGATCTAATAATTCAAAAATGTCATAATCAGCAAATGTTTTTCATAACGAGCAAAAAATGGGCAAACCATGAATAGCTAACGGCAACCTGCTAAGAAATATGAGAGTTTACACATTAGAATTATAGACTTCCATCGCCCAGGGCTGATTCGCAAGTTCTGACTTAGTCATACGTCAGGTTTAGCATCGTCACATTGGAGACTCCGAAGTGATTCCAATTCTGCGGTGTACGTCATCAATTTACACGTCGGAGACTCCGAGGGGATTCCCAATTTGCGGTTTACGTCATCAAGAATTGTTTGGTATTTTTGTTTTTAAGAACGCCGTTTTTCATAAATTTCCGAACTTCGCATCTCTTCATCTATGGGTGCAGTGGCAACCAAACCGATGGTCTACGGAATTTCAGCACCTAAAGCTCATGTCTCGACTATGTATCGGCGATACTTCACTGTCTTTTTCATCTCAGTCGCCGGCAAATTCTTCCGAGCTATTCTTCGGTCTATCTGGTGACCTCCATTTGAAAACTGTGACCGTATCTACTTTTACAGCTACAACACATCTGAGTCAAGTGGTAACACACATAGCATGAACATAACTCGGAGTAACATTGCATGCAGCCTTGCTACATAATCCGAGGCCGACCCAGCGATACGGTGAAGAAAAACGTGTTTGAAATCGGAGCGGAGATCAGACAAGCAGGACATGAAAAGCAATGGCTATTGTACAGAAGCAAGCTTAATGCACAATTGAAATTTCGTTATGATATCAAATGGAATATTAAAAATTCATTTGACTCCTACTGAAGTATATTTGACACCGAAGTGAAGTAAGTGGAAAAATAATACAGCGCTGGCGTAGCATACAGGAGTGGCAACATGAAGGTAATGCGCAGCTACACCTCTGGCAGGGGCGTCGTCCCATTTCACTCTTTTCCCAATTCGTCCTCCTCCGATGGGTTAGGTCTAGGTCTAGGTCTAGGGTTAGGGTTGGCTATAGAGTTTCTATTTGGAGGCGGAATGGGAATAAACCGGCAGCAAGAGATGAAAATATACGACCACATATATTATGTAGTCATCAATAGAAATTTGTTTCTACGTCATTCTGAAGACCGAAAGCCATTTAGGGACGAGGTCAGAGAAGATTAGAGCTCAGAAATCATCAACAAAACTAGAGTAAACCTCGTCCTCGACCGTGAAATATCTCGGTCACATTCGTCGAATGCGAAAAGAGCAACTACATGTATGTTGAACATCTTTTCAAATGCGATCCCCCATGCTTGCATGTAACGCGGGTATAACATCTCAGTGAGCCACGATGTGTAATATCACATCCGGGCACACAGAATCAGGATTGAAAATTGTTTGTTATCAAACTTAAAACTGAACAATAAAATCCATTATGACAAACAACTGACTAATGCATCCCTTTGTGTCATTTCAAGGGTTGCAAACCTTTGTTTCTCTCTCCCCTTCTTCTTAATGCATTGTTTCGGGCCACTTCTCTACATTAACCTGTCTGGAGAGACATCCACATCACGTGGGCGTCGTCAGAAGAAAAATCCATCTCAAAAGACTTATTTGAATGTATTGCTTTGATTTAGAGAAGTTGAAAGGATTTTGTTTGATTTTTAGAAGAAGCATCCCGCATTATTGTGACTTTAATGTAGTCATTCTTGAGGTTGAGTAATGCATGTGTAATGATGATGACTGAGTAATATGGAGAAAGCGACAGGGCGTTATCTCATCACCTGCACCATTTCCCACGTGCCCGAATCAGTGAAACGTATTTTCGCTCTGCATGGTTGGTTGGAACAGCAATGCTCGCATGCCTGGGACCAACAAAACATTACTTCTTATCAAATCTGTGTAGTGAGACCTGCAAAGATTTTTTTATTATTTCGACCAATCACATCGCATCTTGCGCGATGTTGCGGCGTAGATTCGACGCGACTGGCTTCCTTTGCTTTTACCATGTTTCGCCATGTACGGGAGACTGACGAAACAAGCCAACGTGCGGGATCCGAAAGCCCCCAAGAAGCATTTGAATGAAGTCCCTGGTCTCTAAACCAGAAGGAACCATGATTTTCTGTCACCATCTTTTTTTTACCAAGGGTTACTATATAAATAACAAACAATATTTTAAACCTGCCATCACCCCAAACCTCGGGAGAGATGTGGACAATGGGAATGTCATGGAAACAACAGGAGAGCGACCACGGTTAGGTAACCACGAAAGAGTCACAGCGGTGTTAACCAAAGACAACACTTGTAACCAGTGGTGAAGACGAATATAGTTATTCTAGCTGCGCGTCCATTGTCCGTCAAGGGCTAATAACCACTTGACTCCCAACATCCGCAGTGTGATTGTACCCCGGCGGAGACTGACATCCGATAGCCTTGCGCTGCACACCACAACCGCAGTGTTTTGATTAGAACAAACTTCCCCACTTAACAATGGCTATTATGAGCCATAACCAAAATGTACAAGTTATGCAGCCCCCCTATGAAAGGCCAATTGTGCCAAAACCACGGCCTCATTAAGTCATTTTCGACCCAGGGGTGAGGTGGTTTCCATACGGTTGAGGGACTAAGGTTAGCCATCACGCCCACCGTATCAGGACGGCCTACCCCAACCCCCAGAAATTCCTCAACCTTCTTTTCCTGCCCTTTTGAAACCCGACCCCAACAATTTGGAAGCAAATACCACTTCCCCTTGGTATGCCAAGCAATGGATGCAATCACTAGGAAAGGGCACCAGAGGTTTAGAGCAGACTTGGTCAGTTCCCGAGCCCCCTAGGGATGGCTTGGCTCCTTTTTAAAGAAGATAACACTCAGACTCATCCGCTTACAGTCTCTCAACATCAAAGTGATGGAGCAGAACCGATATATCTGCAGCCTCTGTAACATTATCGCGAAGGGGACGTCCGTCTATTGCACGTAAATAGTTGGCTAGAAACGGCGCTGGATGAAGCAAAGCTTCTGCCTCAACACGTAGGCCTAGGTGAAACCATCCAGGATATATACCAAGAAGAACGATGTCGTTGGAATGCCATGAAAGAAGCACCAACTGAGAGTTTATTTTGCAGCCATGTAAGATTTCCGTTGACATCAACAATTTTCCTTTGAATGCTGACCATATGAAGTTTGAGTTCATAAAGTATTTATGATGGCCGATTAAATTTGTCAACCAGTATGCAAAAAGCTTTGTTAATCTTCGCCACGTTAGTTCCGAACAAAGCATGAGGAAGAACAAATTGACCCTTAATTAGTGTTCGAACCAGTGTATTCGATTGATTGTGATCTGGCCGTAGTTTAGCTACCAGTCTTACATAATGTCAGTGTAATAAATCCGTGTACAATGCACTGGAAAAAAATAATGTCTTCATTATGGCGTTTTTTATATGCATAAGCAAATGCAACGCCCAGTACACAGGGTGACAGTCTGCGAGCACTCATCACCAGATTATGACTTAGTTTATAATGAAGGCACAGAAGAGATACGCTTAAAAGGAAGGCAGAATTGTCGCCATAAAACTCCTGTTTCCATGGCAATGTGACGGGGAAATATTAGCCGAGTCGGGTTTCATCAGTGATGGCCCCGGCGAATCGAATGTTTCTTGTGCAGCAACAGGTAGGCAGTTGGAAGGTTGATGTGTGCGGAGGGCGAGCGGTTGGGAAGGCTTGCAGGAATTAATGACATAATACATAATCAGTGCATCTAACTATATTATAGAAAGTAAGCTGGATGCTGTTGCCAAACGTGGTGATGTTGGATCTGATGAGAACTTCGTTCCACCTTCCGATGTCATCATTCCACCTTTTATATTCACCAATCCTGAATATGGAACACATGGAATGGGTCATTGGAAGGCTGGAACGAAGTTTTTTTTATGGATGACCAACTACATCCCAGTTGACGCTCAAAGTTCAACGAATGGACGATAAAACTTTTTATTTATTATTTGATCATTACATAGGTCATTCATGTTAATCATTCCCAACGGCCGTAGACTCGTATTCGGAAAAACAACCATAAAAACCTTTGAAGACCAATACAACTTGTTTGAAAAACGAACTTTCCAGTTGATTGAAATAGACCCACAACATCAACATCAAAACAGAACTGAATAGTTATCAATTTTACAAGTTATTACCATAGTTATTAAGTATTTTTCATCTAAAATTCCAATTTTGGTCCTGGGGTATGCTAAACTCATGTCGGTAGATTGGGTTACCAAGCCAATTCCTTCATAAACCTATCGGTTGATGATAAAGCCCTTACACCATGATACCGATACCAGAACGAGCACAAGCCACACCCATTGACGGGGACTTATCAATCAATTATACAAGAATGTACATTTGATTAAACATGGATGCTTTGTTTGTGAAACCTTGATGAGTGCCACTGATAGGCTAGACGACAAACATCGATACACCTATAAAAGAGGGGAAAAGCATCAAAGCGAGACTTCATATAGAGACATGTTAACGTGTTGTCCACGTCCTCATGTCGTTATGCCGAAACATCATATTAGAGTAAATCTGAAAACAGATATAGGACCCTCATTGAGGGTACCAGGATTCTGAAACGTCCCGATCATGTCGCCAAAAACATCTTCTCTCGATGACGGTCGTCAGGGGGCGCTTTCTGGGGACTGGGGAAATCGATCTTTGTGGTACGATTTCACGTCTTCACTGAGTCTCATGGAGCGTGCAGAGGTTGTTCATTAAGACTCATAGAACGTGAGGTGATTCTGTCGACTGTCACCTGATTTGTAAACTGTCAGGGAATTACTTCAAGAAAATCATCATCTGGGGCTTGATATGGCCCAGAGAGTGCAGAGCAATTATTAGTAAAGCATATTACATGGTTAGTAAACAGGAGTTCATAATGTGGGATGAAGATGCTTTAGTTTGGTCGGAAAGTGCAAAGAGGAAATTAAAAGGCGTGCAGAGTTTCTAATGCTAAAATGATCTGATTTGTAAACGGAAGATTGTGAAGAGCAATAACAGCGATCTGCTGATACAGTATTCAAAGAAAAGGAGGGTTAGAATGCGACAGAGTTGCAGCGAGCATGTCAGGCTGCTTGTGTTTGTCAGACACTTCAAAAGACTGTGACAAAGATTGAAAGGTATAGAATAAAGGGAAGATTTAGCGAGGAAGGGGAGGGTGTAATTTTGTAAAATTTTTACTCACGATACTATGTGGTACTTGGCAAAGCTCAACGTGTCGCAATAGTCCCACTGTGATCTGAAATTCATGAAAACGCCACATTTTACTCGATTTGGCAAAATTTGAAAATCATGCATGCAAAAATATGGGACGAATATTGTAATGATTTAACGGTTATTAAAGTAGCCACACTTGGACATGTTCCGAATTTAGAATTAGTAAAGTTTAGGAGGGAGGGCTTAAAAAACACGAGACAAACCCTATCATTGGTTTCTTTTGATGATACTGAAGACACTCTAAGACAGGGAGCCGTTTGTGGCCAATTATAGGGAAAAAGGGACTCTTCTTTCTGAACATGAGCTGTCGCATAAGTGTTTTGCAATTCGTTTTCTCTCGCTTCTTATATTGAAGAAGTTTCCCTCTACAAGTGTCTCATGTCTCCGAGACGCCGAAACAGGACACCTGCAGTTCGGGTTTTTAATTTTCGCAGTCGAGACGAGCAGACGGCATCACTTCAATTAGGAATAAGATCTCGTCTGCGAATGGGTCACGTGACCGATGAGATGTGAACTTGACTGCTACACTGTATAAATGGATGTTATATTTCGAAGATACAGAGAAGATGTTTTTTTTATTTTTTCGTCGACGAGTTGATGGCTAGATTTGAGCTGGGTGTGGAAGATGAACCAAGAATCAAGAATACGAATAAGATACTATCGGCAGTATAAATCACGCTGCGGCTCCACCAAAGTCGTAGTATTTTGCCTCTGGTAGTAGATAAAGAATAGTTATAAAATATGTAAACTCTGGGAAGCATCATTCCTAAACTTGGCAAATTTGCCATTCCTTCTCACTTTTGCTCTTTGGCACATTAGCATCTCAACAATGACTTTATCTGCCTTGTGAAATGACTATAGTCATAGTATCATGTACGCTTGAAACAGATCTCTGACTTTCTCCCTGTAATAGTATTTCCGCCTTTTGAAGGAAGTCGTTTATATCTGCATTAAGGCATCAGTTTTTCAATTCAACATGGCATCCAAACCGCATTACCAAAAGCATTTGGATATTCGTTCAGCCCATTCATGTCTGCACTTTGAGATCAAGTCATTTGCAGTCTTTAGTGGGAGCTATTGTTTTAGGGTAAAAAACTCCCTTCAACTTTCAATTAGAATGCAATGTGATCTCATCTTTCTTCCGCATATGATGTGCCATCCTGAGTTATAGAAAACCAGCAAGAAATATGTCGCCAATAAATGCTAATTCACTTTCTTTTTTTATCGAAAGGCAAAGAAAAAAAATGGTTAAAGGATGTCCCGATAAGGCAATTGATTTGCCAACAGAAGGGTCCCATACATTGTATCAGGTAAACAGACAATCTGTTAAAACCTTGTACATTTCTTACTGGTAACAAGTTTACCAATGGTGCCGATGATGAAACTGTTTCGACAAGTACGAATTTGTCTTGAGTTTCCGAGAGACAACTGGGGGACTCTACATCCCAAGATCTACCACCCACGGAGGACACCATGAAAGGCCCTTGTAAACGATCCCTTAAAATCATGTTCAACTATTAAACCCCGCCAGACAGACAAATAAAGAAAAATTTCACGGAACACGACTGAACTGTGAAGGGTTTTCAGTGGCGTCCCTAGTCTAGCAAGGTAGACAGAATTTCGTCCCTTTTTCGTTCTCAAATTACACACGTATCCCAGAAAACAAAAGCAGCTTCCTCATACTGGCAATCAACCATAGAATGACGATTGACGAATCCCCACAAATTCTGTCGGTTAATTCTACGTCTCGGACGCCGCATTCAAGCCAACTCTATTCACCGTTCATCGCTATCAGATGGACCTTTCAGCAGCCCCGTGTAATTACAACTTTCGTCAGGCGAAAGACTACAATTTAGACGACAAACGCCTGAATCAGGACCTTCTGTCGCGTTTTGTTGTGTGTGACACATTAAGTATGGCGCTTATTCGTCTGGCTACAGACCAGAACTCAACTGAAAAGGATGGATTATTTTCAATTTAGTTATCAGTAATTTGAAACAGATTAAGCTATAAGCGATACTACAGGTATTTGCTGTTAGAATGTTGGCTTTTATTCCGACAATCAACCGCTTGACGTGCTAAACGGATTTTGTTTACATCCTCAAGCGTTGCAGGATCAAGTTATCAACATCACTGGGTGAAGATTCTGATCAGCAGCCGCTGGTCCAGGACGGAGACGGAGTCAAAAGGGAGGCCGAGAACAGTTGAAAAGCACCAAATCTGGTAGCGGCGCACACTGCCAATTTACTAGTAACCAACGAATTTCTCGATGGTCTGGGCCGACTGATTCCTTCCCTGATTTTACCGATTAGGAGAGATTTTTTGCTTCCATGCCTGAATGCTTCTAGTCATGCACACTTCTGCGCGGGAGTAAATACCCAGCGAGACTGAACTCTACATTAGATAGGGAAATCGAGAAGATTTCCACCAACACGTGAAACGTGAGAAGGAGATTGAAATCTGTTGAAGTACATTTTACACTTGCTTCGGCATCGTCTTTGAATTGATAGCGAATCTTTCAGCGATTGATGGGCAAAACCTTAAGCCATTGACTGTGAAACAGTCCATGCAGTCCTTCTTCGGTTTGGCTGCAGCCACTGAACAGACCGTAGAGAGAAGGACGAGGGACGTAGGGCTAGAGAGCAGCAACCTTTATGTATTACTGTCTATAGCAATAATCTTTAGTAGCCTATGTTGTTGGTTTTAAACCACCACTGTGGTCTCCTGAGTCTCGAACGTAGAAGAAACATGACTCTTTACCCGAGTTCGACCCAAGCCGACGAATTCGTATCGAATCGTAGAGAAGAACCTTGATTTGAACAGGCAGCAGCAAAGAAACTTGCCACGTATAGCCAACGAATTCCGGGTCGTTGAAGACCGTGAAGTGAGCAAGCAGGAGAGAACTTGGCACGCAGTTCAGCAGGAGCCTACGACGTGGAAGAACCCTATAATTTCCTCATTCCAACCCACGGAACCATCTCCAGGCTCTTCGAGTAAGACGCATTTCAAATCTTGAGCGAGCACATCAACCGCTGGAAGCCTGGACATCCTCCCTCTTTAATCTATTTATCCCAACCCTCAGCCCTCCGGTAATTCTCCATGTGTCATCTACTCCTCTCTGGAAGTCTCTTGCTCATTTCTACCGGGACTCACGCCGGGCTATTTTACCGTCCTCGACCGGGAACAAACGCCTTGCTGCCCCTGCTGTGGACGGAGACGGCCTCCCTAGGACCACTATTCAAACATCCCGGCGGTATAAATTAAAAGGCGTCACTGCGGACCGTGGAAAGCATTGAGACAATTCTCAAAAGCGGAGCTTGCCAATCCACCAAAAGCTGTTGAGTGGTTCCCGTTTTTGTTGCTGTTTTCGTAGCCTTTTGTTTATCGGAGGGTACGGTATGAAATAATGACGTTTTGGTATGAAAAGCACAAGGACCCGCTGGTTTCGCGTCTGAGCAACGAAACCGCCGTCGGCTCTGACATAGTTTTGCGATGTTCACCGGCCTGGCCCTATAATGCACCACTGCCTGTTATTCCGTGGGATTTCCAACAAACATGAAGACAATGCTAAGAGCTTTTTACCTGCCCTTGCATCTGGTGTCCTGAATGCGACCCAGCGGTACACTCTTGACACTTAGAAGACAATGTAAAGCTGTGAAAAAACGGTTTTTGACAAAAACGAGCCGTGATTTTTTGAATGCGACTCCCAAAGGAAGCAGCGTTACAGCCAGGAAATCGCTGAAACGAGCAAAGAACTGATTGTACCGAAGGTATAGTTTTGCCTTGACCAGCCTTTGCTGATGTTTATCATATCAAATACTATAGCAGACGTGGACGAACCACAGGAATCCCGTGGTCTACGGCAAGGTTGGGAAGCCAATGATGTGTGGGTATGAAGAGAGCTGTTGCCGACCTCCGGCAAGTTGACCGTGGGAATGACTTGACCGAAGTTGTGACCGCCCAACAAAGGACATACGCCTACACCTGGACAGATATGACGGACATGAGGCAACTGGTAACCCTTAAGCCCCGTTTATACAGAGCACGGTTTGCGGTCCGGCGTCCGGTGTGCGTTTTCCGTCCAGAATGCATCAAGGTATTTTCCTACAACCGTTTATACAGAGCGCGGCCGCCGCACTCGCCGTTGCGGTGTCCGGACGCCGCGCCGCATTGAATGCCTCCAGAGCAATTTCTGTACGGCCGCCGCAACGCCGGACGGGCCTGAACCAATCAGCGGACTGTTTTAATATCACGTGAGAAAAGGAGATCATCACGATTCGCTGCCGTCGAGAAAACCGTGCCCGTTCACCGTATCCTGTTGGAACGACAAGCCGCATTCCCGTTCCGGAGGCCGTAACCGTATGCCGGATGCCGGACCGCAAACCGTGCTCTGTATAAACGGGGCTTTAGGCCGTCTGGACTGCGATAGAGGGTACCCGGTCCAACGTGATTCGGTTCAGGTCAAACTACATGCAGAAGTGAACGTGTTCGTATTTGAAATCGACGCACTGGGAACGAGGAGAAGTTTTTCAACTCGTATAAAGCGTGTTCGTGCTCCTACCTAGGCCTAGGAGAACAGCATATTTGCATTTCTCAGCACCGAGCCAAAGCCCTGGGGTAAACGTTGCCGTCAGGCGTACGGGGGTAAGTTTTGTTTAAGTGGTCCAGTGCGCAGGTCGGGGCATGACCAGAAAGTATCAAGTGAAACAGTGTTTTTGAAACCACAATAAATATTGAAATTTCATCAAAAGGTTTAAAATCATCTCATTTCGCTTGGTAACGTCATTATCGCGAGGCAGAATCCCCCGGGGATTTTATACTTAATGTGTCAATAACGTACAGAGTTTACCTATCTATTAGTGCCGTCGTTCAAACCTTCAGGCAATATCAACTGACAAGTACACCAAAAGCATAGCACAAGCGAGTGGTGAACACGAATATGCAGTGGAGAAACAATAGTTTGGGAAGTGGTCGGCCATGGATTCATCGTAAAGTGCAACGGTGTTCCCTTGTTGAAAAGTTATGATATCTTTTAACTGTCGTTTGAATGTATGGAAACACTCAGAAAGGGCAACACTACAAAACGCTCTTACGCACATGCATGACGATTAGATATTAATCGTGAAAAGATTGTTAACTTTGTGAACACGCGTGTTGCAGCCTCCATCTCGGCTTGACATGCGATGCAGACCTCACAAAAGGGTTGAAAGATGATACTCATACCTTAAGCAATGTCTGCTGGTGACGTGATCACAAAATCTCAAATAAATTCTCCAGATTTCTGTTTATGTGCTCATGAAACAGGCCCAAAAACGTTCCCTTTGTCAACCTTTGCATTCTCACTTCAAGTTTTCGATCCCGCGAGGGAACGGTCCATTTTTCCTTGGAAAAAAATGGTAGTCTCTCATCCCGCAGGTCATCCTACTTAATAAATAATTAGCTATACGTGCTGAAAGGTTATTTTATTAGCCAGATTCAATGGCTTCTGTAGCAACGAACAGCAGTCAGGTTCCCAAACAATCTTAACGTTTTTTTGTTTGGATGTCCACACAGCTATTGTGACTCGTCACATGAATGTGTGATTGAAACTGAGTCCACATGGTGTGATTCCTGACTACGTGGGCTGTGATTGAGGATACCGTACAGAGCGTCTCATCATGCTTAATATTTCCAATTGTTACTACAATTTGTCAGTGCTTATATCATATTGAGATGGAGTACATACTATTATACTTTTATTGCACTTATTACTTTACAACGAGTATCAAGCTGGTTCGTCACAGTAAAACCGACCAGTGAATAAACGTGCTTGGTGTTGAATTCATGTCATTTGACTTGCTGTGTTCTAATGGACACTTCATTCGAAATGTCAAAAAAAGAAAATCGAATGGTTTGTGCAGATTGACAAACGCCCCGTTAGTGGTATAGCCTACAGTCGTCATTTTGAGACATCCGACGCCAGACCCAAACAAAGAGGCGACTGAACAGAAATTAACGCAGCAAGAAAAATAGAAATGTATTGTTAGATTATCTAAAAACGCATTATAACATTATCTTAAAAGGATTTGTTAAAATAATTGTCTTCAATGTCGGAATTTACCCAGATGACTCTCTGCTTCTAGTCTATCAGTTACAGAGAGAGATGACCTTATACAATTCATTCCTGGCGACAGAGGTGGTTCTTACAAATCTCAACTGGCTATTCTCCACTCGCGGCAATTCAGACGTCAAGCACCCATTCATGTCCAATAAGAGTCTCGCCTCTCAGACGAGCGGCCATTGTCCGCGTGAGTGTTAAGTGTCAGTCAATGGGCATCGCATAGAAGTCTTGTTGACACTGCTAACTGATGAAGAATAGGAAGCCCCATTCCCCTAATTCGTCTGACTGTGTCCTTCCCTGAGAGAGACAACTCAACATATGGTGTTAGACACGCATTAGTGTCCCCGTTGCAAAGCCAAGTTGGATTTGACAAAACTTAAGATCCACTTCAGAGATGTTGCACTAATAAATAAATAGAAGTAACGCATCGTTGATTCGTACTCAAACTTTTCGTCTTTATAAGATAAATTGGGAACACATGAAGAAAATGTTACGAACTTCGCACTCATTGACCCATTCTACGATATTCTATAAGGCACGTCGGACAAGTCCGTTCAGTTCGTATACAGCGACACCGAAAAATGGCCAGGCTGGTAAGTTCAAGACAAAACATGAAAGGGAAGCCTCTCCATAATGGAACCTTAGTGTCATCTCATACGGATGATGATTTCCTACTCCTTCCTGCCTTGGCATCCTTTTTTCAAGAACAATAAACCAAAAGGATGAGTAACCCTACCAAGGAGGTAGCGACCAACCCAGCGAATGAAATGGACCCTCTGCTAACACCGCCAGCTTCTTTGATTCAGAGAAGATTTTCCGGCCTACCTCGCTTACCAAAGACGATGGACGGATGCAGAGAGCGCCGAACTACCCAAAATCACTTAAGAACTCACACGTCCTCAAATTTCCACACCGTTTAAACTGATCACGGTGTTTTGTGGAGATTTTAAAAGCGACACCGCCATTAAAGTATAAAATGTCAGCCGGTAACGTTTTATGGCGGAGTTTGACGGCCATTGCTGCACCGCGCTCGCGGGCAATCCGCATCTCGGGTAGCGCTCTAATTGCGCTTAAGTGAAGCTCATGCCGATCAAGCTATTGTTGGAGAGTTTACTTAATAATATTTATCTAATTTTCCCCTTAATTTCTTCTTGTATGGTGCGATTTGCGTCCGCCACGTCCTCCCGATAAAATGGATGTTTGGTGAGGTCGTGTCACGTGGTCAAGTGGTGATATTCCTCCGCATGGGTGACCACATGGTATGCGGTCATAATATTTGGTACAGGAAAAAACCTGCGCCAGGGACGTCCACGAAATAGCATGAATTGCCTGACTCACGCAGGGCACTAATATCTAATTACATTGCGTTCGTATAAAACAGATGATTTGTACAAATAATCATAATTCACAAAAAGCCTCGAAGCAGGATTCTGCTGGAAGGGGCGGAGGTCTGATGTGATTATGAAGTGAGAAATAAAGGAGTGTACAACGTACCAATGCGGGCTCGCCTCAGGGATGCCCTCAGCTATCATACACCCAGCTTCTGAATGAAACATGCTGGCAACACTGTGTCATAAATGGTAATACGTGCATTCCTACACTGGCCGTGCGAGTGGGCCTCACTGTTGCTAACTGGTCCCAAGACGAACGCAGGGTAAACTGCCCGAGGTTCCCCAAATCCAACGGCAATCACCATAAAATCAGCCTCCAGACGGATGCAGAACCTTATAATCCAATGGCCTTGTGCGACGTAAATAATTGCTGGGGCACAGATTTGCACAAATCAGGGCGGACGTTCACGCATATGGGCCTCTTGGTAAAGAAGGATTGCGTTTGGAACAACCCCGTCCGGTACGGTATACCAACAAGAAAGAACGAATGAGGAGGGCGTCGAACAACCAAGGTCCCCATGTTTGCCTGACCATGTTCTTGTGGAAAGTTGAGAATGGTAAGACTCCCTGATACAGGAACCCAAGATTTTTTTCTTTATGACAAGAAGAGATGTCAAACGATCCATTTGATTGATGAAGACAGGTCACCGATTGTCACGAATCTGCCTCAATGGATGGAGAATGGTCAGGGACAGGGCCAGGACGAAAACAACTCAAAGATGATGATCCTTGTCAAATGACATTGGATGACACAAAGGTGCCAGGTTAAGATGAAGAACATCTTTTTCTCTGCAAACAAGTCGGCTTCTTGCATATACTGCCATGTGTTGGACATGCGTTCCAAGGAGACTGCGAGCTACACAGAATTAAATGAAGGAACAATTTCACAACAGGGACAATGGGGAAAGGTTGATATCAAGGGCCAGGTGGGTACGTGCATGGTACGTCAACAGCAGTGTAAGAGTAGCTAAAGGAAGTATTTGATGCATCATCCAACAATAAGCAGGACAAGACAAACCAGCCGTGTGTAAAGTTGCAAGATCATTCTTGCTTTCAGAGGTACATGTAATCAGTGCAATTTGCCATGAGCTGTGAATAAGCGACATAATCCTTGAATATCAGTTTACATAGCACATGCACAAGCCGATGTACGAGGGGGTAATGCACAATGGAGTGGAGTTAATCAATCAAGGACCCAGAGAATAATTGTGCTTGAATATAAAAATCACCTGTGACATCCAACTGAAGAAATGTAAAATGATTTTCAAGTGCTCTTAGAGTTCAGATTACAGAAGTGAAATTGACGCAAGCTGTCGCAACGTGTTGCTACGTTGCAGAGTTGTTTTCAACAGAATCCTTGAAAGCGTGCAACGGGTGTGAGCCTTGCAAATTACAGGCGTCTGAAACACGCCTTGTAAATTTCATAAAGGTTATCAAACTTCATGTAAATCTGGGCCATGCCATCAAGTAATCACCTAGTTGCGGCCGTCAAATCCGCATTTGAAATGAAGCCATACATGAGAGAAACGTTAAATAAATAAGCGATACGTTTGTCAATTCCCACGCCTGTTTACAGAGTTACAGCAGTTACAGACCTGAACTATTTCACCTGCATTTGGGGACACCAAGAAGCAAAACAATGTGGCTAGTTCCTACAATGTAGTTTACTCTTTGCTAGCTTACCTATGGTTCTACAGAGTATTTTGAGGAAGAGTTAGGAAAGGAAAAATTATGCTTTATGTATTAGGCCTATCTGATAAAGTAGGCCAATAAGGATAAGATTTGATGAAGCCTATTACATATACCATTTGGATGAAGACTGATATGCCTATTACGTAATCATATATTTCATAACAGGCCTAGAGTTTGCCCTATTTTTGAGCCGCACTGCAAGTTTTGTAAGAAAATTTTGCAGCATTTGTGGAAGCGCATGACTTTTCTAACATTAACAACACACGTGCAATGAAGCAGTGCATCCACTCAACAAGAACGTGTAAGAAATGAGAAATTAAAAGATGACTTACTTTCTACAATGCTGTTGCTGTGGTGTCCGGTCTCTCTGCCGTCTGTTCTTAAACCAATTGCTGACTTGTGTCAAAGTTAGACCAGTTTTCTTGGCAAGGTTGCGCTTCTCATCAGGTGTCGGGTAGCGATTTTGTTTGTAACATTCCTTAAGTGCCTGCCTTGATTTTTCCTTGAAACAGTAAACAGTCTCCTCACCATCCCAGATTGTCTTAGGCAAAGGGTACTTGCGGCGCAGTCTGTATTTGTCCACAGCGCCAAGAGGCCGTCCGCGAATTTTCTGGGCCTCCATGTAATGGGCCTTGTACCACATCTGTTGGAGCATAGCATGGTTACTGGGGTCAAAATTATGTGACTCCAATATGGCATATAGTTCTCTAAAACTTCCCCTATGGAAAGCTACCACTGCCCGGGCCTTCAACACCGCCTCGGACCCCCGTAATAACTCACTGGGGGGCAGGGACCAGAGAAACCGCGCTAACCGGTCAATGTTCCCGCTCTGTTGAAGAGCCTCGCAGACACACGCAACCTGCTCAGGTGAAAATGTCAAATTCTTCCCGGATAACAAATCTGTTACATTTTCTGATCCTTGTTTTGGACTTGGTACATTCTCATCTCCAGTCGTTTCTCCATCTGACAAAGATTTCGCTGTTCCCGGTGTATCCGACATCGTTGTGGTCACTCCGTTTTCAAAACTTCCATCGGACTGTCCTACGTCCAAATTCGGTGATGTCATGTCCATTGTATGAGTATCACAGCCGGGGATATCGACCCTGTCCGTCATAGTATCGTCTGATTTTCTGATTTCTCATCCACCTACAAAAACTCAACTGTTTGCTAATCTCAATTGTCAATCGGGTAATAGCAAAATGGGCTGTACTCCTACACCGCACCTCCTCCGTCACGGCGGATTTGATTGGTCCGCACGCTCGTTGACAGCCGTTAGGAGTATCGTCTGCTATTGACGCCAGCACGTGCCTCGAGCAGACGAACGATATTTGAACAAATCATTTCAATGATCCTTTGACGTTGCGAACCGTGCATAAATTTGGGCGTTACCCGCGATGTTGTGAGGCGGCTTGCGGATGATGCCAAACTGGTATCGGTATACCGAATCATTTTGCATCAAATGGATTGTAATTTATTGAAAAGAATTAACCTTTGGTCGTGTTTGCGATGTGTGAGCTGACAAAAGATGTTCTTCAAGTAACGTTTCATACAATTATCATAGTGATGATCATTTGCTTAAGTTATGTTATTTGTATTGCTGGTCCGTACCTACAGGTTGGATCCTTTTGTACGTTCTGGCAAGTTACTTACGACAACACACTTTGACATTGTTAAAATTTTGGAGGATTCGTGCAGGGCAGCAGCCCTTTATCTGTGGTGCCACGCCCGTCAATAGACTCTAAATTTAGCAGGTGTAGCCTAGTTAAGGAATTAGCCATCTACGGCAAAAAACAGAAGTAGGCCCAAATGCTGAGAGCTACAACTAACCTATTCGCCGCCCATTCATACATATTTTAGGCGGAAGCGTCATCAAAATGTATACTGCTGGGGGGGGGGGCTAATTGTGTTTCTGTCCATGAAATAGATGTACATCTACATTGTGTAGTACACCCGGCGGGGGGGGGGCTGGTTTTGTTTCCTGCGCATGAGATACATCTACCCCAAAATACAGTTGGTTCGACGCACAACCCATGCTGTCGTACTCGTAGGTAACGAACTGCGTGCTGTCGCTTTCCGAAGTCAATCACTGAATTTCCTGGTTTGTTTTTACTCAATCAGAACATTACAAAAGAGCAACTGTCATTCAAATTCCTTTTTAATTCATAAACCCAATGTGGTCATACCCATCCCTATACCTACTCACGTCTGTCATCTCAAATTCAGTGGTACTAGTAATTAGTATAAAAGATACTAGTTCTCATCTGACGATACTCAAATTGTTGAAAACTATAAAATATCTAATGGTATGTCTAACAAGATGGGCTTCAAATTAAATAAAAAGAATTGGAGACGGCCGCGTTCCGGTATGGTGACATTATCGGAGGTATGGTTTCAGGATGATGGTAAGAGTCTAACAAAAAGCTTCAATGAAGATGTTTCATTGGTGAAGGAATTGGCGAACATTGATGGGAAACAAACACCAACCGCAATGTTTTGTATCGGGTTTTTCATCAGGGCCGAAGCCAAAGCATATGACAGGCGGTGGCCGGGCGGACCTGCCGACATTTATGTAAAGAACTCAGGCCCGGTTGCACCAGTCATACTTAGGTCGACTTTGTCCTCAACAAAGCTAACCTCAAAGTCGTTCTCAACGTCAAATTGTAATGGCAAATCATATTATTTAGTTGAGATGAACCTCAAACTTAACTTTGAGCATAGCTGATGCAACCGGGCCTCAGAGTAAAAGATGTATGAACTTTGTACATTATTAATACGATGTCATACATGTATGTTGTTGTCAACGAAAATAAAATTATATGGCAACAAAAGTCAGCTAGATGTCAAGTATCTACATAATTATCGTATCAGTTTGTAATGATGTGCTGTGTCATATTTACAAAACACAGAAAAGAACAATTAATGAAAATGATAGGTGGGAAGAAATAGATGGAACAAAGGATTGGTCACCTGTTGTCTTTTTTTGGACACACTCTTATGTAAAATTCCCCCATTACGTAACAACTGTCTGACCACATATCTATTATGTCTAATGACATTTAATGGATGATGATTGGGAAATTTGACACGAGTTATCGTATTGTGTTTTACGAAATGTAGTGTTTACTGGTGTTAGCTTGTTACCCCAAAATGACGCCGGTTACACCTACTTTTAACACCAAAAAGACGCCGTGAATGCTTAGGGTATCATTTTCTGCATCATGATGAGTGTGCGGTTTCCAAAAATAATCCCTTCTGGCTGTATTGCTCTAACAAAAAACCAAGACAGTTATTAAAAAGAAATTTCACTGTTCAAGGATTCATGCTGGATTGATTTAGCACGACACACAATAAAGTTGCAATTGTCAAGATCATTCACTGCGTGAAACTTTCACGGATCGGTTTTAGCACGAAACGTTAAGTTAAGTTTAATGATATCTCGCAATAGATTGATAAACCATGGAGCAATCGGCTAAATGACTAGCGCTAAATGGGCTGTCATGACACATGACCTACTAGCTCCAACAACAAGTAATTAGCAAAACAGGCACATGAAACGAGTGATACGTTAGACACAAATTATCACCTGTTTAGAAGAATATCCGGATACACATTCAAACATGAGATTGAACAAACGAAAACTAAATATTTTAATTCTACTTCTAATAAATGTGGGCTCCGATTTAGTCTGCTCGGCACTTCAATATCGTTTTCCGATGGAAACTTTGGAGGGCTGTCCCCGCCCAACCTGCCAGCTTTCAGCAGAAAAGTTGCAAAATGCGTTCCTTACCTGTTTTTTTACTTGCAATAAGTTGGACTTACCTTTATAGTGTCCATCTCGTCTTCAGTCTGTATGACTTTTAACCACGTTCTCTGCACTTTCCCTCATTTTTTTGTTACCGTTTGTGTTATTGTTTTTTTTTAAAATCAAAGTCGAAGACTTGTGATCTGTGCTCTTCCTGCATTTCTTGCAGTCTGTTCTTTTTATCATCAATTTCCATGACTTGAGATCTGTAAGAGAGAAGACACTCAGTAAAGCTTTAAGAACAAATTTACAAGAATCTACAATAATAGCGTTACAGGTCATCGTTCATTCCCTTTCTCACCAGCTAATCTCAAAATAGTTGCAGATTGATCTTTAAAGTTGAATACTGTGTATAGAACACCGAGATTGCAGTGGTTTGAAAATCTATCGGACGTAAAGATTCTAATACCTGTATTATGTTAGAATGTAAAGCAAGATAGAGATGGATCAGGTCTGTCATTCGGCATCAATATCTTATGCCTATTCAGGGAAAATTTCTCCTTGGTGAGCATCTTAATTCGTTGGTTTTTACGCTGGCACATTTAAAGAGACCAGGGCCCGGTTTCACAAAGAATCTTAAGTCAGTTTTGTTGACTTAAGCCTCAATTTACCTGGCTTAGGCCTAAGTCTGCAGTTCTCAAAAAAACTTAAGCCAAAAAAGTGTCTTAAAGTTAAGACGGGTAGCTAGGAGGCTTAAGTCAGCTGGAGTTGACTTAAATATGGCTGCCNGGGGCTTGTACTCTTTTCTTTCCTTAATTGCTGTCACGTCCTGTTTGGATGGGATACTTCATGTCTACATTTGGGTTTCAGCTCAGTCTGTTCTAGAGTTTCGGATTGTAAAGTTCCAGCCTGAAGAAGACCCCGGTTGGGGTCGAAAATTCGCAAACACTCTGGAAATTGCCTTTTTATTTATCATATATTGTGTGTCAATTCTTGTGCTTTTCATCTCTGTGGATTGTTTTTTTTAAAAATCAAACTCGAAGACTTGTGATCTGTGCTCTTCCTGCATTTCTTGCAGTCTGTTCTTTTTATCATCAATTTCCATGACTTGAGATCTGTAAGAGAGAAGACACTCAGTAAAGCTTTCAGAACAAATTTACAAGAATCTACAATAATAGCGTTACAGGTCATCGTTCATTCTCTTTCTCACCAACTAATCTCAAAATAGTTGCAGATTGATGTGTATAGAACACAGAGACTGCAGTGATTTGAAAATCTATCGGACGTAAAGATTCTAATACCTGTATTATGTTAGAATGTAAAGCAAGATAGAGATGGATCAGTTCTGTCATTATGCATCAATATATTCATATTCAGGGAAATTTTCTGCTTGTTGTCCCTCTTAATTCATTGGTTTTCACGCGGGCACATTTAAAGAGATCACGTCTTGAACATCTTAAAGACGAATTGGACCCACAGGCGCACCGAAGATTCCCAAAGTGCAACGACGATGATGACACAGCTAATGGGACAGGCAAGAAGTCACTCAAGTAAGTTGAAAATAGCTTTGTCCTATTGATACGTATCTCAGGTAATCTTGCCCGAACACACCCAATCAATTGCCTCTTTTATATCAAATCACGATTAAATTCTCTCGATATCAAAAGAAATACTTTGTTTATTGATAAGATTTAAGGGTAGAATTAATGACAAAAGCATTTATAAAAGAAGTCACCGAGTTAAGTCTCGCCCACAGGTTATGGTGGATGAAACAGAGACCGTGTTTGTTCTCAAAGGTGGTCAAGAGTTTGTCGACTCTGTAGGCATGATCTCTCATATCAAGGAGGAAGAACAAGGGAGTTTTTGCCCACGGCCCTCAAAAACAACCTATGTGCCTTTCATTTTCCCTCTGATCTTTATCTCGTCTTTGATCATAACCTAAACAAAAGCAACTTGTACTAATATCTATGATTAAACAGCGCACATACGTTTGATATCCATAGATTTTTCGTAGTCTTTAGTTTTTGAAGATTCGAAAATGGCAAGGGCTACTCGAGTTGAACGACCGTTTAAGATGTCCAACAAGTCCTGGGCGGGAGATTGGTTGACGACTGCTACTTCTTGAAGCACATTCAACATTATATGCGCCGGAAGTCACGCAGCAGACTTGTCATGCGCAAACATCCCGTTGAATCTCGCCGCCACACCTGACATGTGGCGCCTCTGCTGGTGACAATGAGTGTATAGATGGTGCAGGTTAATATGTTAAACCGTGAATAGCTTTATTTCTACAATAAAACGCCATAAAAGTTGTTTTTCTGCAACTTAATGTCGTGTAAAAGTTGCTTTTCCGCAATATGATGTCGTAACAGTTGATACTCGGCAATATCTCATTACCTGCAATAACGAAGCAAGTTTTCCCGAAAGAACGGGGAGGAATTCAGTACAAGAAGAAGAACAGATATGGTGTAAAGTTAAATGTTCGGAAATCTATCTGCGTGAGAGAAGCAGGTACAGAATATTTCTGCAGTTCTGCCCACAACACTCCACACCGAGAAGCTATTGTGTGCCTGTCCACTTTTCCTGCCAAGTCATCCACACAAAGTCCTGAACTTGCTTTCCACGACCGCATGCATCCACGCCGGGTGAAGAGCTCTCATCCTTCGATCCGCTCCTCTTATCCTTGCATCAGTAGCTCGCTATTTACAATGTCCACCACCCATTGTTAGAACAATTAGCAATCTTGCCTTTTCATCATTATTAATGATCAATTATTTATGGTCATCACTTGATAATTACCGTGTTATAGCCAGCACCTGCGCACGCGCGCGTCCGCATCGACCAACAGTAAAGTGATTGTCTCCGATCTCTGATTTAAAACTGATCGATCGGATGCGATTCACGGAGGTTGGGGCAACTTACAGTGGTCAGGATGATCGGGTGATTAACCCACTCAGATCACCTCGTGGGCTCCTTGATTACATTAGTGGCGATTCATTAACCCACTGACGAAGAATAGAGATGGATGTTCATCATCACAACACTGAAATAATTGACATATAGAAAGTGTGGAGATAAAATATTTGAAAATAGTAACAGTAATAGTAAGAACACTGCCCACATTATGATGGTAGATACATAGAAAGCACCACTGGAATCACTGACGATCATCATTAAAACACTGAAAACACTTTTTGAGAACACAAGCCAGACTGCTAGTATCAATCTGGCTTGTATCAGATACAGGTGATGTAAACACACAGAAAATACCATCGGAACCACTGGCCAAATTGAAGATCATCGTTAAAAAACTGAAAACACTCTTGGAGATCAAAGGCCATATTGATGATGATGAAAACACAGAAAACACTTTTGGAAAACACTGGCCAAATTGATGATCATCATGAAAACGCAGAAAACACGTTTGAAGACACTGGCCACATCGATGATCATCATGAAAACACAGAATACACGTTGGAAGACACTGGCCACATCGATGATCATCATGAAAACGCAGAACACTTTTGAAAAAGACTGGCCAAATTGATGATCATCATGAAAACACAGAAAACACGTTGGAACACTCTGGCCACAACGATGATCATCATGAAAACACAGAAAACACGTTGGAACACTGGCCACATTGATGACCATCATTAAACACAGAAAATGTGTTGGACGACACTGGCCACATCGACGATCATCATGAAAACACAAAAAATACGTTGGAAGACACTGGCTACACATCGATGATCATCATTAAAACATTGAAAACACATTGGAAAACACTGGCCACATCGACGATCATCATGAAAATACAGAATACACGTTAGAAGACACTGACCACATCGATGATCATCATGAAAACACAGAAAACACGTTGGAA
>NMRB01000330.1:280571-308617 GCA_002633025.1 Notospermus geniculatus | reverse complement strand
CCAAGAGTGGTGTGGTTCTGAAAAAGGTGCACAATGGTTAAAATACAGAGCGCACCTAGCTCAATGGATGCAACTGGTACGGTGGTAGCGCAGGTCTGGCATACTGGCTGACGGCGAATCGAAAATGGTGTTGCGACGGCGTGTAATGACCCGCGCGCGGCTGAGGACGAACCGCCCAAAGTAGTGAGGTGGGGTGAAACGATCCAGCTGAGGACGAACCGACCAAAGTAGTGAGGTGGGGTGAAACGATCCAGCTGAAGACGAACCGACCAAAGTAGTGAGGTGGGGTGAAACGATCTAGCTGAGGACGAACCGACCAAAGTAGTGAGGTGGGGTGCAACGACCTAGCTGAGGGCGAACCGACCAAAGTAGTGAGGTGTGAGGGTGAAACGACCTAGCTGAGGGCGAACCGACCAAATGATGAGGGCGAAATGACCGTACTTCATTTGGGCATTGAAATACTGATCAAGGTCGAAGAATCAGCATCAATAATACTAACAGTCGCCTTCAAAATCAACCTCCTTCGAGTCATATCTTATAGAACACAGCGACTCGGTTTGCCAACACACTCAAGTATCTCTCTACCCTCTAATTTTATTCCACATGAAAATTATCATCGACTGAAATCACTGATCAAACTACAGCATACCTGGCCAAAGTGTAAACTGCAAATTAAAACAAGGACGAATCAATAAGATCGCCGTGGAGACTACAAAGTTTCCCCTGTAATTCAATTTCAATATAAATCCATGGTCTATCATTACAAGATTTACTTAAAGAAAACCTTCAGAACTTCACCATGATACTTGCTCATCACTTTTTCCTCACAGCCTGAGGCGTACATATCAGAATTCTTTTGTTTTACGTGATATTGTATTTGTCCAGGTTAATTGAATTTCTTCATGTTTCTGGGCCTGGAACCTCTAATTAAGTTTCAACACGATGGCAAAAATCGAAGGAACTCACGTGCATATTATAAATAGGCTTGCTTGACTTTGGAGGTGGAAGAGGTCTTCGGGTTTCACAATCGATGAAATGGACAAACCTGCAGAAAGTGAGTTTAGAAACTGTAGAAACATTTGTGACCCGATCTTAGCAAAAGTAGGTGCATGTTGCTGGTGATCATCATTGGTCATCAATTTACTCAACTATACCACGTTGTAATGTTTGTTTACTTGTGTAAATTAGCATCTATGTATATACATGTATTACCATCTATGATTCTTATTTCAACGTCATTGGTTTCCGTCTTGTTTTAGTATAATACTCACTTACATTGACTTATTATGTTCATTCACTTTTGTATGTACATGTACATGTAACTATCTTTCAAGGGGGCCCAAACGGAAGCGGTCTTCTGATCTTGTTTGGGCTCCTGACCTTATTTTCTGTATTTAATTTCTTGTATTCGTTTCTTTTGTTGGCCGAAATAAAATACCATATCATATCATATCACTGCTGTCCACTACTATTGTCAACGTGCAGAGACGTACATTTCAGCTTTTGTGTTGTAAGACCGTTAACTCTTTCCTCGGTTGCGACTTGCGCCTACTTGCTAGATCGGGTAACATTTTTGACAATTGTTTCATTCATCAAAGAGAAAGTGTATTCAACACGGCAGCAGCAAATCTCAGGATAATCTAACAAAACTGTTCACATCCCGGCAAATATCTCGCCTTATCAAATGGGATGAAGAGCCACATGAACACAGAGGCCAGATTCAAATGACAAGGCCCAGCCTTGTGGCCGCTAACTGTTTTATCTCCGACGGGAGGTCACACTAATTCCACAAAAGGAATCACAGCAATCTTGAGAAGAGACGGTAAAAAACAGTAGAGGGGACGCTGAGTCAGTAATGGGTCCGGAGCGTGTCAGGGCCTTCTGGGATTTCGTCGTTCTGGATGGCATTGAGGCACAGCAGGCGCGAGGTCCCAGGTCGATACGAGGGTTAGGTGTGCAAAACGGCTTGAGAAAACCCACGGGGCTGAGCACAGGCCAACTGTACGCCTGCCTTCTCTCAAGATACATCACAATATCAAAACAATGTCATAACTAAGTCGAAAATCTCTCTCCCACTCAATGACTTATAAACTAATCCGTCATTATGAGAATCTGGACGACATCTTGCTCAAGTGTGTCGTCTGCTTTGTTAAGATCTCCTGTCATCGAACCATCTCTAATAATCTGCTTATACCACGTCCATATGAGTCCCTAAAGTGCTCTTCAATCCCGTGTTATTAACAGATTATCTTAATTCTAACGATACAGATTTGATCCGACCCGACTGATAAGGGACGTTCATCACTCACACAGTCATCACGCACCTTTTGACACAATTTCGAGACGTCTGACCTCAGAAAGGGGCCATTCTGCCCCCTTAAACCACCCTGGGAATGTCAGAGGTACTTCGCGCTTGCTCCCTTCGTCACCGCAAGCGCTCGGTTCCGTCGTCACCGCAGGCGCTCGCCCCCTTCGTCACCGCACACAAACCTTCAGAAACTCGTGTTCGGTGACGAAGGGAGCGAGGACGAAGAACCTCTTATATTCTCAGGATGCCTAAAAACGGGTCAGCTGGCGAAGGGGTTAGCGCATGCGACAAAGACCCCAAGGGAGGCCCCCCTATTGCAACACTTCCGATTCCGAGGACGCCAATGGGAAATGGACACAGCAGCAACAGCAGCAGCAGCAACAACAACAACGACGACTTCGTCAATCGACATCACGTTTTTTTCAGAGTTGCTGCTGGAAAGATAGGAAGTGCCATCAACTTTTTTAAGGAGTTATTGACGGCTGAATCTTAACATAAAAACTCTCTCGAGCTGTTGAGGAATAAAACTCCAGCCAGCCGTCGATGACCAACTGGCAGTTCGACGCTCACTCTTGGTGAGCGGATCTAGCTAATCAGAACTCAACATTCCATAAAGAAAAACTCTAAAAGGCCAGATTCAAACAACAGAGCTGTAGCAATATCTTATTTTGTTCCCTATAAAAAATCTGTCCAGCCAATTTGGCAGAGATACCAAGCCGTATACGATGACATAAAGGAACCTAACTCATCAACCCAACCCGTCTTTCGTATACAAAAGGCCTTGTAAAAGATGAGCGGCCAGATTGACTCGTTTATCGTTTGATGACCGTGTCGTCGTCGGCACCTACGTGCTCGTGTTTTTTGCACCAACACCAATTTCTTAATGTCATGAAGCAACTGACCACACCCTTTCTGGTCCAACACAAGTTCCCATTCTCAACTTGAGAGCTCGAAACGGCCGGATGTTTACCGAAGAACGACGGAAAGACCCGAAGTGTTATGGGTGAGAAGTTCCAGTGAGCTGATCACACGTAACTTCGCGTATTTCTCTTCGATGAAAAGTTCGCAAGAGCTCTCGGCTTGCGACGTGAACCGACTTAACAACCATTTCAGGAACAAATGGGCAGGTTGCCATCAATTATAACAATGCCAATTTTCCCCATTAACAAGAACATTGATCGTTTGATATTCCAGTGCATAAAGAATTCATCACTTAAGACACAAGACAAGAAGCCCGCGTCGCCGCCCGTTGCAGAGTTCCCATGCTTTGCCCGAGAATGAGTTGGCCGAGGCGCAGCGCCAATGTCGCCTCACGCTACAAGAAAACCATCAAACGGTGTGCGTCAAAAACAGTGACCCTGCTGTGAACAGCATTGCTCACAAGTCTTCAGAACATATTCTGCCGCAGGTGATGCGTTCAGATTGCGCTGTCAGGTCAGTGTGCGAAATGAGGAAGCAAAAAGACGGCAAATAATTTGTGAATAGGCCAGGCCTGTGCTCTCTAGATTAATCGCTCTGGAAAAAGGAGGTACATCTTTGGAAATAACTTGACCCAACAAAAGGCTTTGACACCATCGCTACCCGTAAAAGGCGCGCTGCTTTAGCGCGAGAACGACAATCGTTTGTGTCATCAACATACAGTAGCTTAGCATACCCTCGTAAGGAAAACGAAGAATTTGGTGAATTGCCCATTGATAAACAACTCGCACGAGAAACTTCTCACGTGAAGTACACAATTGGCTGATATTCTTACTTCAAGTTTTGCAGTACATTTACATTGGACATTGCCGTGCAAATCTAAAGTAAAAGCATTTTTCTAACTTTTATAAAGAGCTACGTAAAGACGTCATCATTTGATTACATGTACATGCAGCATACGAAATATTTTCTCATGCACTGGAAGGGAAAGCCTAGTACTGATTTGACACTAGCTCTTCAGGAAATACTTCGCAATGCCATATGATTGAGAATAGCCAAGGGAGGCCAAAACTGCTTCCTGGATGGTTCAAAGTGAAACCTTCCCAAGGACTGCTCCTCTCAGAAACCTGCCGCAAGAAAAAGCACGACGGTAAAAGATTCCCACTCAAATAAATACCGCAGGAGACAGAACGCGCTTAATTCGCGGTGATCAAACACATTGGGGGTCACGGTTGACCCTGGGGGTGTTTGTCGGAGTGATTCCCTGGTTTGTGGGAACGCTACCGACACGTGGTCGCGATACCGGGGAAGGAATCTCTTGCTGGGTTTCAATTTGATAATAATTCGTGCGACAAAAAGGCAATCTGGTTCTGCAATAACATGAGATCGGGATCAAGTTTGACTGTACGGGATCAAATTTGACTGATAAGGTGTGGGTGATACAATATGAGTGACTGAAATGCCATTCTGGCCCGGGCGTCATCTGAATCGTAGACTTGTGCAATTTCGAATAGCAGTGTTCGGCCGCACATGGAATTAGTGACTGCAAACTTGGGGTTGGTTTTTTCGAAGAATTCACACAAAAATTAACGAATGATGCCGGGTTTTCAATAGGAACAACTTCGCAAAGAACGAAGCCTCCACAAGACTTGGGATCGGCGTTGCAAGTTGACTGGACCATTTCGCTGCAAAAGGAGTCGAAGGTTCGGATTCGAAAATGAAATTTGAACGAGGTGCATATAGTATGGAGATTTTGAAATTTTGGTTGGTCTATTAAAAAGGTAGAGATGAATAATGCCGGAGATATTACCTCATATGTCTCATATCAGAAGAGCTCAATGATGCCAGCTCCGCGAAGCGTAAACATGATACCATTGATATGTCTGTCCGATTGTAGCAGAATTATCATGTTATGACAGTTCCCCGACATATCACTTTCCACATTTATGATCAGGGTGTCCCTTTTCAAGAAGCAGGACTCAGATATACAAATCACGCCAGGGAATTCTGCCTTTTGATTTGAAGGAAGCAGAGAAGAGGAGCCTTCCACTTTTTTGTGCGTGATCCTTATCCGTGGTTCAAAGCACCCCGGTATCTAGTCTGTCATTCGAGGAGACCGAACAGAGGAAACATATGTCAAATAATGCTAATCCTAGCTTAAAGAAACTCGAGATGCAGTCCCGTCAAAGAACACGGCCGCCCAAATCATCATTTCTGCCAGCAGTTCAGTAAACAATGGATGCCGATGGTCCGGGTGACATTCCTTGTAACTTCAATTCTCTAGTCGGCGGATAAACAAGGCAAACACCCCAGGACATGCAGCTAGGACGGTCCACAGTCACCTGAGCTAGGTGACTACCGCGGAATGTAATCCGTCACCGAATTATTGTTAATTCCTAAATGCCCGCAGACGATATTTAATCAAATGAGAAAATCACATAGAAACACCCGCAACTGCAACATTGAACAGGAAGAGAAACCGGATTCGTGACAGGAAACCGGCTCGCGGTAAACACAATCATTTTAAATCCCGTCAAGGTGTACACACAGGTTTATTGTTTTGTTGTTTTGAAATGGAGGCTGGACTGGTTGCTGTGACTGCCCTTTTGGTTGCTTTCATCTTCAGGGCGAGGGTTTTCGTCCAGGGATCTTTCCGATGAGAGAAGGACGCGGTGTCGGTGGACCTTACTGACCTGGTAACAGATCAACTGAGCCTAGGGTTCTGGGGTCGTTGATATAAGGGTCCACGGCCCTTACGCCAAGTTGGGGATACGGAAATCGGGTCAAGATTCGTCAACAAGACACAGGATCATCCCTTTATCCGGCCAATGGCCTCGATACATTTGTTTTTAATTCTTGCCTTCATCAAAGTGGGGTTTCCTGTCAACTCTGACCCCTTGACTCTGATCCAAGCAGATGATTTTCAGAACACCTACTTGCACCTTGTGGCAAGAGGAAAGTCCCTTTTTTGAATGGGAAATATATGTCATATTGTCGTCAACCTGTTTCCTTGCCATCAGCACCTGGCAACAAGTATCAAAATAGTCTATAAATGTAAACAAACAATGATGCCCCAAGCAGACAACAAATTCAACCACAGCATGATGGCAAATACAATGTCAACAACAGGTATACATAACGGCAGATGAAAGAGTTTTAATTTGGCCATACGTTGGTCGCGGAAAGCCAGGTCGAGCGTGATGTTTGATTTTTGTAATGGTGTGTACTTCATCATGTTTGATTAGATCCGAGTATGTGACATCAGTGGGGACAGGTGGGAACCTGTCCAGCAGCCCATGGGTATTTGAAATGAAGAATCTTCTTTAAAACCTACTCTACAAACGAGGCATAAAATATTGATGCACTGGGCATTTTGATCCCATAAGACAACCATTCCAGCCGTATCAATTCGTTTGATGCCCGCCGTACACTGTCAATTTTTCATACGATTTTTGGAAATGAAGGTTGAGGGGCTATTGAGCTTAAATGCAAAGACCCACATTTTGACAAATTTCATGAAATTTTGATGAAAAATTTAATCGTTTACGATGGGCATTACTGTATACATGTACGTGTAATGTACATATACTCTACATGTATGCTTAACAAAGGAAGAGACAGCCAGCACTTTCCAAGCGAATTCCCGGGAACAACATAGGCGTATTTTCAATCAAATGATACATGTATCTAGAAGATACTTAATAACATACTCCGACACCGTATCATCTACCATTACATTTTACAACAAAAATGACGACTGAAAAATCAAATGACCACGTACTGATATAAAATTCGAGAAATTTCTCGATATGACATCTTGTAAAACAATACAGTTTAATTGGCAATTATAGATTGCTGCATCGGATATCAGAGCGTGGTTTGAAACAATGGGAGATGACTTCATAGGGACTTATATTGTCCATTGACTTCATGCACTGGTGGAATACACGTGAAAGTGTTCTATTCTAAGTACATGTATTTCGTTTGATCGGAGAGAAGCAATTTATGAGGTAAGTGTTTTTTTATTTGTGGACGAGCGTCACCTTCATTTGTTTTTTGTAAATATCGGGTGGGTCAGAAAAAACGACTGCATGCACTCTTCTTGACAAAGACTGTACATTTCGAATATTTTGCACATTGCACACCAGTTACATTGTATAGTGTTAAAAAATACCATAGATTTTACAGAAAAGTACATTGTAACTCCTAATATCACCTTTGAATCTACAGAATAGTTCTGGGAACTCTGCTGCAGGCACTTTTCTGTAAAATGTACTGTATTTTTAACGATGTAATTGGGTGCGAATATCAGGGAATTTCAACAACCTGGATCCGCCCCGGCTTGTGAAGAAGCCAGCAATGCAGATTTGATTGCCAACAGATCACCGACATCGCAACTCCACGATAGCTTTCTGGCCTTGGTGACTGAACCCTGCCACACCGCTACAGGCCACACTAAAACTCANGCCCGGGCGTCATCTGAATCGTAGACTTGTGCAATTTCGAATAGCAGTGTTCGGCCGCACATGGAATTAGTGACTGCAAACTTGGGGTTGGTTTTTTCGAAGAATTCACACAAAAATTAACGAATGATGCCGGGTTTTCAATAGGAACAACTTCGCAAAGAACGAAGCCTCCACAAGACTTGGGATCGGCGTTGCAAGTTGACTGGACCATTTCGCTGCAAAAGGAGTCGAAGGTTCGGATTCGAAAATGAAATTTGAACGAGGTGCATATAGTATGGAGATTTTGAAATTTTGGTTGGTCTATTAAAAAGGTAGAGATGAATAATGCCGGAGATATTACCTCATATGTCTCATATCAGAAGAGCTCAATGATGCCAGCTCCGCGAAGCGTAAACATGATACCATTGATATGTCTGTCCGATTGTAGCAGAATTATCATGTTATGACAGTTCCCCGACATATCACTTTCCACATTTATGATCAGGGTGTCCCTTTTCAAGAAGCAGGACTCAGATATACAAATCACGCCAGGGAATTCTGCCTTTTGATTTGAAGGAAGCAGAGAAGAGGAGCCTTCCACTTTTTTGTGCGTGATCCTTATCCGTGGTTCAAAGCACCCCGGTATCTAGTCTGTCATTCGAGGAGACCGAACAGAGGAAACATATGTCAAATAATGCTAATCCTAGCTTAAAGAAACTCGAGATGCAGTCCCGTCAAAGAACACGGCCGCCCAAATCATCATTTCTGCCAGCAGTTCAGTAAACAATGGATGCCGATGGTCCGGGTGACATTCCTTGTAACTTCAATTCTCTAGTCGGCGGATAAACAAGGCAAACACCCCAGGACATGCAGCTAGGACGGTCCACAGTCACCTGAGCTAGGTGACTACCGCGGAATGTAATCCGTCACCGAATTATTGTTAATTCCTAAATGCCCGCAGACGATATTTAATCAAATGAGAAAATCACATAGAAACACCCGCAACTGCAACATTGAACAGGAAGAGAAACCGGATTCGTGACAGGAAACCGGCTCGCGGTAAACACAATCATTTTAAATCCCGTCAAGGTGTACACACAGGTTTATTGTTTTGTTGTTTTGAAATGGAGGCTGGACTGGTTGCTGTGACTGCCCTTTTGGTTGCTTTCATCTTCAGGGCGAGGGTTTTCGTCCAGGGATCTTTCCGATGAGAGAAGGACGCGGTGTCGGTGGACCTTACTGACCTGGTAACAGATCAACTGAGCCTAGGGTTCTGGGGTCGTTGATATAAGGGTCCACGGCCCTTACGCCAAGTTGGGGATACGGAAATCGGGTCAAGATTCGTCAACAAGACACAGGATCATCCCTTTATCCGTCCAATGGCCTCGATACATTTGTTTTTAATTCTTGCCTTCATCAAAGTGGGGTTTCCTGTCAACTCTGATCCAAGCAGATGATTTTCAGAACACCTATACTTGCACCTTGTGGCAAGAGGAAAGTCCCTTTTTTGAATGGGAAATATATGTCATATTGTCGTCAACCTGTTTCCTTGCCATCAGCACCTGGCAACAAGTATCAAAATAGTCTGTAAATGTAAACAAACAATGATGCCCCAAGCAGACAACAAATTCAACCACAGCATGATGGCAAATACAATGTCAACAACAGGTACATAACGGCAGATGAAAGAGTTTTAATTTGGCCATACGTTGGTCGCGGAAAGCCAGGTCGAGCGTGATGTTTGATTTTTGTAATGGTGTGTACTTCATCATGTTTGATTAGATCCGAGTATGTGACATCAGTGGGGACATGTGGGAACCTGTCCAGCAGCCCATGGGTATTTGTAATGAAGAATCTTCTTTAAAACCTACTCTACAAACGAGGCCTAAAATATTGATGCACTGGGCATTTTGATCCCAAAAGACAACCATTCCATCCGTATCAATTCGTTTGATGCCCGCCGTACTGCCCTACAATGGAAGACTGCAGTATCTGCATATTGCAGTCTTCCCTTGTACAGCCTTTCCTATTCAGTGAAGTGGACAATGTAGGTGTGTAAATACATCAGTAGATACTGCTCTCCTTTCTTGCAAAATTATTCAGAGCTGCCACCTAAAACAAGGGAGATATGCTGCTTCCAAACGAAGACTGCAATATGCAGATACTGCAGTCTTCCATTGTAGGGGGGCAGCGTACACTGTCAATTTTTCATATACGATTTTTGGAAATGAAGGTTGAGGGGCTATTGAGGAATTGTCTTGTACTTTGTATTATCTACAAATGAACCATGCAGAATGTACTTAGGTCACGTTTAAACGCTATGGTAATGTTCCTTTAAATGCAAAGACCCACATTTTGACAAATTTGATGAAATTTTGATGAAAAATTTAATCGTTTACGATGGGCATTACTGTATACATGTACATGTAATGTATATACTCTACATGTATGCTCAACAAAGGAAGAGACAGCCAGCACTTTCCAAGCAAATTCCCGGGAACAACATAGGCGTATTTTCAATCAAATGATACATGTATCTAGAAGATACTTAATAACATACTCCGATACCGTATCATCTACCATTACATTTTACAACAAAAATGACGACTGAAAAATCAAATGACCACGTACAGATATAAAATTCGAGAAATTTCTCGATATGACATCTTGTAAAACAATACAGTTTAATTGGCAATTATAGATTGCTGCATCGGATATCAGAGCGTGGTTTGAAACAATGGGAGATGACTTCATAGTGATTTATATTGTCCGTCGATTTCATGCACTGGTGGAATATGCGTGTTCTGTATAAGTACTTCGTTTGATCGGGAGAAACAATTTATGAGGTAAGTGTTTTTTATTTGTGGACGAGCGTCACCTTCATTTGTTGTTTATTGTAAATATCGGGTGGGCCAGAAAAAACGACTGCATGACTCTTCTTGACAAAGACTGTACATTCCGAATATTTTGCACATTGCACACCAGTTACATTGTATAGTGTTAAAAAATACTAGATTTTACAGAAAAGTAACTCCTAGTAATATCATCTCTGAATCTACAGAATAGTTCTGGGAACTTTGCTGCAGGCACTTTTCTGTAAAATCTACTGTAGTATTTTTTAACGATGTAATTGGGTGCGAATATCAGGGAATTTCAAAAACCTGGATCCGCCCAGGTGTAACATAGGTGAGTGTTTCTGTAGCTCAGTGTTCCCCAACAATAGACGCGGCCTAGAATGGTTATTGTTGGGTTAGTTGCCGCTTAATCCGTCAGGAGGGAAACAATTAAGAAAAACACAGAAATACGGGGAACACTGATCGACGTTACACCGGCTCGTGAAGAAGCGAGCAATGCAGATTTGATTGCCAACAGATCATCGACATCGCAACTCCACGATAGCTTTCTGGCCTTGGTGACTGAACCCAGCCACACCGCTACAGGCCACACTAAAACTGAAGTGGGTGTACCCTTATCACCAATGGTTATAAACTCCCGACAAAAAGGGCCCTACAGTAAACCCTTTATACCTCTAATTCGCGAAATCATATGGAATTTGAAGAAAAGAGCAGCTCATGATAATTGCAGAACAAGGAATCACAGCGAGGAGTTCCTTAGCTTTGTTTTCTAATTAACCAGAACTTTTTGTTCAAAACCAGCGCTGAAGGACATTTCTATGGAGAGAAACCGAAAGGTTACTGCGAGGTCTGTAACCTTTCACCCACACCAAACCTACCAATTCGAAGGCGCCTCAAATTGTTAGGTGGCAAATATGAGCAATTGGAGGGTGTTGATCTTTTATTGTAAGGTTCTGGCTGCTAATAGCGAGCAGTTGAGACCCTACCAGTGATAATTACAAGGTGTGGAGTTGCTTGGCCTTGAAAGTGGAATGTTCGTAAAGTTTACTCGCTCCGTAAACTGACCGTCAGCACAAGAGTTATCTCTACTCGAAATTTAATGGGAAATGATTTGAAAACGGAATATATAATATTTGGCTGCTTTACTTAACGATTTTTTAAACTTTCAGTCAACATGAGTCATGCAGCGGGACTGAAGTTAGAATTTCGGTCGAAGCATTGGTCGCAAGGGAGAGGACAGCACTCCTTTTACCGTCCCTTGGCCAAGTTATGACGAAGGCGACCAGCTCAGTTTCATTCCTTGCATTAAAAACTTGTCGTCTTTTTATTGGCCAACTCTGATATAACATATAGTATAACACGTAAAAATCCAAGTAACGGGACGACAGCATGTAAATTTGACCACGTGTCAATTGTGCAATATACACGCAAGAAGTTTTATTTCGTCGATGTTTTTGGAGAATTTAAAACCCCAAATCCCTGGAACTGGCGCACGTGACCTGCACCGAACAAGAGACAGGGCTGCGTGTGGTATCAAGTACTAGAATTCACCAGAAGGAGTCAATCCTTTGTAAAAGGATCCTGAGCCATAATACACCAAGTCAAAGCCAACAAGTCCGCCGTATCAAAGTGATATAAACGCTTGATCTGTGCCTGGGGCGTGGCTCGTGTTAATCAGACCCACAAACTAAGCGCCAGCATATTGTAACTGTTCAAGAGCATTATCTTCAGCGGTGATATTTCATTTTGAAAGCATGTTGTACGTAAAGATTCACACTACTGTACGTATATGTATATGGACACACTGACAATGCACTTTCGTAAAACAGGTCCATAGGTGGTTTGTTTTGAAGATACCTGTAAATGTCTCAAATTGATATGCATATCTGATAAGGTGTGACAGCATTATCATCTGTATTCAGTATTCCATCAGTTTGTACTATACATCATCAAATGCAATATACATGTACATGTAGGCCTACTGTACTTACCAGTTGACTGAGCACAACCTTGGATTTGCTATAGGCTCATGGAAAGTAAACCAAGTTACCCAAACATCATTAGATTACTGCACGCCACATGGATCATTTACCACTGACCTGTGCACATTTCCAAGCTTGGCACTTTGCCCATAGTGAAGTTAGGGTGAATCATACTTTACTACCAGTAACAGAAACATCAATTCTTCAAAGCATAGTTACTATTTTTGAGGGGACCATGGGATCATTTGAGGGGACCATGGGTGTAAGAGATGACGTTCAACCTGGAAGAGAAGCTAACTCAATTTTCAGAACCAATGTTCCTCGTTTTACAGTCTATCCTTCTCTGTATTTGGAACGTAGTGACAAAAGAAGCTAGAGAGACCATGACTCTTCAATAGGGCAGGACAAGGGGAACATTCACACAAAGAAACGCTGATAGACGTTACACCCGTCCGGCAAGCCCGTTGACCTGCCGAACGACATTTCTTTACCTCTCTGTGAAGTCTAAAAGCCGGAATTGGACATAGAAATAATAGTATCGTGTCCACTTTTTCCAGTTATTCTTGTCCTTCGTCAAACCTGACAGGTGGATGTCACAGAAACTAAAGGCTTTTGATTTCAAAGACAATGCATGACATTCCATTGTCAGAGAGTCGCATCATCATCAAGATATCAAGTTGACGTTGTTGCATATTTTTAACATGCGTAGGGCATACGAATCAAGGACCCCTCATATCTTGACATATTCGATTTCTATACGAAGCCAAATGTTGTCCTCAGATAACCTTTTCGGATTCTGTGTTGGTGATAGAAGGTTAGGAAGGCATTATGCGAAGGGTAAACACGCCCATATCTGCTGACACCATGAGGGCATGGCATCAGCGTAGGTGTTGCGCAGAAGACTTCTAAGAATGACCATACATGTATGTCAACACTGACTGCATCCACTCAGAACAAGGCGGCCTCCAAAGAAAATCTCTTCTGTCCCCGGGCTCATTGTAGGGACCGTAAATGACCTGAGTTTCTCAGGATGCACTGATCGAGATTTTTACTAGCATAGTCGTCAACAGAATGAATATCTTGAAATATTCTAGGCCTGAGACCACTCCGCCTTCGGACGACGCTCTACTCATAGGGATGATGGTTCAAGATGTTAATAAGTCAAGGTGCTAAAATTCTTTGCCTACCTTCGTTTATAGCTTCCCCGCCTAATACCTAGGCAAATGCTTGTGGTGCAGTGAATCAAACCAGACTGTGCTGGAGACCAAGTCGAAAATGCAAATCACGGCACACCCATTGGAATGGTTGAACCATTCGTCTTCAAATTCAATCGATCAGAGCACCGAAAATCACGCACCGTACAAAGTCATTCAAATCAGGTCGACCGTCCGGTCTGTTCCTGGAAAAGACTTTCGTCAGGGAAATCAAAACAAACTTACTAGTTCAAAAGGTTTTTACTTTCCTACTACAGTTACGCAATTCATTCAACGCAAACGTTCGCGCATGGACATACATGTACAACCCGCGTACGCTGGTTCCGGGAGCGCAACATGCACACGCCCCGTCCGGTGTACTTCTGCGTAACACCACAAATAAAATGCCGTGTTTTGTTCATAATTTTCCACAGACTGATGCTGAAGATGTACACAGTCAATTTTATAAACGCCCCTTTCGAACATTTCTGGTCATGGAATACGATATCAGTGTCTCATCACCTGAGACAGTATCGCCATCAACATCATAAAGGACAAGGTAGTCCAGTATCTCGGATTATTACAACGATGGGTAATATCTGAGGGCCCATCTAACAGCTAAGTGGCCAAGTCCACTTAGTGTCAAAGTTGAACCCACTCCACGGTAGTAATTAAATAAGAATGGGTGATTAAGTGTGCGAGGCGTAAGTGATATCTCTGATTCTGTCTCCAGTAATATCACCAATTACACGGTGCTAGGGAGATAGGATCTTCTGGGCGGACGGTTCCGTGGCATCCTTTTGTTTGGACGCCATCAACAGTCATGGCCGGCGAGTGAAGTGAAAGATAAGCCCGGTAATTACTAACCCGCATCTTTTGTATTGTCCCTGTAATATTTCGTTGGGTTTCAGGTAAAAGTCTGACCGCAATGATCAAGTTTCTCTACTTCATGCACAAAATGCACGGGTAGATATCAACACTTTCAACACGAGCTTAGAGTCGCGTATTTGGCTGAATTTTCGAAGGTTGTGAAAGCTTTCCTCGATTCCCAAATCATGGTTTATTATAATGAAAGAGCAAAGGAACGAAACGAAATCTCCTCAGGGAGTGCTCATTAGTTGTGAACCCGGGTTGAAGAATTACTGCCAAAGTTGGGCACACATTTTTATCCAGGTGCGAGTGGTCATCAACCTCCTATATGTTGGCGGTACTGACTTTCAGCGATTTTCACCAACCACAGCTGTTTCTTTCGGCTTGTCCTTGGACCCTGCCACGTACAGGTCAACCATCTTCTGGTCATTTCCTTAATACGCCCTTGCGCTCAAGGACGCCAATTGTCAGAAGACGAGGGCCAGTTTACATGATTATAAGGCCATATTTTCCAGGAGTGAATGGCCCGTGGGTTGGAGCATCGCGCAAGCCACTGAAGGGAAAGATGGGTTTGGCCTCTGTGATCATAAAAACTCGAACCAGGAACCCGTGAACTTGGTATCGGTGTAGAAAATGCATTGTCTCTTTGGGTCACGTTGATGTGGAACACTTCATCCCGCCCTTGACTTGGGTGCACCTGACCCAGCCCTGGTTATCTGTCGCTGAATTGTTGTCTGAAGGTTGCGCCATGGGTAACCGCGGACAGTCAAACAACGTCTGAAATTCTAGCCGAAGATATGATGGTCCGCCGGTTGGACTTTCACCAGCTGTCGAGATGAAACTGATAATATTTCGTTCTGATTGTGTTTTGTGTGCAAATCGAGGCGTTCCTATAGCTCGATCATGTCCACTGAGTGTGAATGATCAACGACCATTCGGACACATGTAAAGAGCCTTGATAGCCCAGTGGGTTAGCAAGCGGCAGGTCCCGGGTTCGAATCCCGGGCCACATAGTCTCAACCATCTCTGGCTCTTAGTCCGTCGCCTTGGAGTGCAAGCTGTGGTGCCTTGTATACATTTTGCAAGAAGACCCTATCCAAGTGAGCAACAAGAGCTCGAGATGGGATGTTCCATAACCACCAGGGCCAATGCAGGCCAATTATAATGTTTTGGATTCGGCCCTGAAGTTCTAAAACAAATACCAACAAATCTTATGATCAGATGGGTAGAAGTCGGCGGGGAGGCTTTGTTTACGAATATTTCAGCAACAAACCATGAGCGAGGCGGATTACAGAGTAAAAGGACACCAAAACGTCACGCGACCACAACAAATCTGAGTTCAAAGCAACAAAATATCGAACTGATGTTTTTGCCAACGAAATGATAGGTTGGCGATCAAGGCCAGTGTCGCTGGACTCAATCATGAGATTTCGAGGTGATGGTCAATATCACGAGCGTTCCCACCCTTTTCCAAGGGGCGTCCTTTGGAGCTGTCAAGGATGGGAAAAAATCAGCTGAAAAGATACCTGGAGGCTAGATGTAAAGGCGCATACATTTTTGCCTTAATTGGGCGTTTTTGCTACAACAGGTGATCAAGTCATAAGCGAGCCTTGGAGCTCTTGGCTATAAGTCAGTAAAAGTGAGCCTTGGGAGTTCAACCTGCCATGTTCACTCCGTCATAAGCCAGCCTTTTGCTGCTCTTGCCAAGCTATCCACCGCGACTTCGTCATAAGCGAGGTTTCTAAATCGGGAGACGTTCTTTTCGCCAAGGGTCAGGTAATCGTGAACGAGACCTTCCGAGCGGATTTTGCACCTGCATTGATGACTTTGGGGTATTTTATTACTTCCCTCTTGACGAGTCAAACTGAATCCGAACAGAGTTCACCCAAAAATCCGGCATCTTCAAAGACGTTTTTACCATTCCAGCTGACGTAAAGGCCGGCAATTATAACATTTTTAAGGGAAGACCTCGATGGTTCTTGGGGAAATGTCCCCGTCGCTGATTCAACGAAACGTCCTCCGTACGCGATTATGCTAAAAACCTATAATTGATGAGATTCTGGTCACGAGTAATACATGTACGGCAGTGTTTTAACCAGCGCCACTGGCGGAGGACCAGGTGTTGCGAGCAGACGACACTAGCTCCGCACGCGCACGAGCATGCGCAATTACTCGCATCACTTTGGCGCCATGCTGTGTCGGCAAAATGACACGTGCTTTCACATAACCAAAGGACTAGTATGTTGCCTAGTGCAATTAAACGCGAAAGACAAGGATAATTTGGTATTCCACAGTTCCGATGCTCAACCATTATCTTTGTTTTAGTGATTTCCGATGGCTTTGAGCGAAATCATCGCTATTACAAGAGCAAAGGAATACAACATGGGAGCGACCACGCCCAACCCTCCCACAAGCTCCATACCCCTTGAAGGGAGCGCACAGAAGGGGGACACGTGCCTGGAGAAGACTTCCTCTTTGATTTCCATTTCCTCTATTAATGCTTAGTTAAGTTATATCGTGATCTCCTGTTTTATTTCAGGCTTCGTGTACCAATTACTTCGTCATTAGCAGTGTCGGATGCTTTTTGTGTCCAACCCACTGCACCGCGGTCGGACCTAGTCAGGTCTTGGTTAGGGCACAAGGCGGGACAATCGGTTTCTAATGACTATAGGAGCTGTTTTTGCAGGTCATAAGACGAGCAATAAAGTGCGTAATTACCCAGGATGTTCTAAAGTAGCAGACGACAGGTACGGTGAACAATCATGTCAGACGTTGCGTGATGAGGAACTCCATTTTCACAAAAATTCATAAGCGAGCGATGATTTTTTTATTTTCACGAAGAAAAACGTTCCTTCATCGAACATACCTGTTCGTATAGCACATAAAAATTGTGGATGTTGTTTGAAAACCCAGACCAACGCAGCTCTGTGGGAGGAAAATGGCATGCGTATTTGTTCTCAGTTTTAATCTTGCCATATCTTGAAATACGTATCAAGGCCTACGGTCATTTCGCCTTCGCGCTACTCTCGAGTGTGTCCAAAGGCGTACCGATATAAATCTTTCCTTGTTGGTTCTACACTCCTTGCGCAGTGTCTTCTCACTCATACATGTACCTGTCGTTCATAGACACTGCTTACAATGACCAGATCCCCGCCGATTTACCACTAGAGGGCGTTTAGCGTAACTAACGGAATACATGAAACATTTTCTGATTGGTTCACTGTCAGCGTCCATGACAACCGTGGCAGACTGGTCACTCGTCGTAAAGCATTTTGTATGGGACTGTTGCATTACGACGCAACACGACTAGTCTACAACAGCAATGGATGCCCCTCCCCCGTGTCCAGCATGCAGTGCCACTTTGCACTTTTCAGTGTTTAGTTCGTGCCTTTATTGTTTTGAAACATCGCTAAAGAAGTGGATAACGGCTCTCTATATGAGATTATTATGTTTGTATATTGATTGATCTTGTAAACAGGCCGAAGCACCGAGCAACGCCGGCGCTGTTTGGCCGCTGACTAGTGCTGCCATCATGCGGTAAATCGGCATTGTCACGACAGATGGCGCATCGTACCTCGCACCGATCTGTCACCGCGCGCTCAAGGCATCATGGGAAACTTTAGGACTACTTGTTGCATTTTCAAGATGGCGGGCGATTCCTCGCTTCGAGTTAATAAATTGGCGAAATCTCCTAAAATAGGCCTACCAAGGATGTCTTCCGTGTGGGTATCACATTATCCGTCATGATTATGACATACATAGGCCTAGATATGCTGTACATGTCATGTTAGCCACTGACAGCTGCGTTGGTGCGTCGTCACTACACTACAGCACTCGGTCTACAGTACTGTACACACTGACTGGGAATAGTGGCTGCCGGGGGCCATCCAATATCATCGTTTTCTTCTCGATAATGTCATGTCTATGGCAATTTGTCATCAGAAATGAAAAATCGGTCAATTATTTGCAAAGTCTGCACGAAATAAGCCTCATATCACTATTTTCCTAGGATCTACTTTCGTGGCGGAGTAGATCACGTGATCACCCAGTTCAAGTGGTGATGCGGCTCGCGTATTTAGAAACTAACATATTTTTGTGTGATGCGCCGCGCGCGGACACAGGTCTGTGCAAAGCAGTCTCAACACAAATGCAACAGCAGTCTTGCGCAACCTGTGTGGACACAATGGTAAATCGGCGGGAATCTGGCTATTGTAAGCAGTGTCTATGAACGACAGGTATGAGTGAGAAGACACTGCGCAAGGAGTGTAGTTGGTTCAAGATGCCTTGCCAAAACTTGCGAGTTTTTCCGGCGTCCACATTCATTCCTATTTGCATGATGTTCCACACCAGAAACATCATTCCATAAAATGCAGTGCTCCATGGAGTAGAGTGAAGATTCGCTCTTGAATTCTCGACGATAAAGCGTCTTCACACTATGATTGGCACTTGGACGCTGACCAACAAACTAAGGTATCTTACATGTAAGTGTCCTCGAAAGAGTGAAGGTCTTATGCTAATGTTGAGAGTGGAAGTCCGTTTTGTCCTCAGGTCACCTGTTGTCCTCTCTTTCTACTCGAGGACCTTCTCAAACTCGGCCTGATTCACCTCAGTACATTCCAGTCCACTCACTAATTGGAAGACAAACACCTCAGTAATTAGCATATTTCGGTGTCACATAGAGTCATTTGCCTTTCGTCTCGGAGTGTCTTGAAGGCGGGAGTCAGGTAACGTAAGATTGCTCTCTGGTGCGTATTGTTTCTGTAAGATGGGCTCTGTTCTCCTAGCTATAGGGCCTGCCACCCGACACCCCGTCTCTCACCAAAGGAGCAGGCACCGCCCCGAGCGGAACACGACCAATTTAGCTAGACAATAATTTATATCGCGATTCAGAAAAGGAGCTCAATTTTTGTCTTTAGGCTCTCGTGTAATACAACGCCTGAGAAAAAAAACTAGCAGGTTTTCCTCCCAGTCAGGCAAATTAGAACGTCATAATCATACGCTAAAGACCGGGATCGTGCGCGGTCATTTTTTTCTCCGGTTCTTTCTAAAGGAACGCGTTCCCCATTATTCGTGTGCATGCGTTACCTGTATTTCGCGGATGCTGGGCGTCTCTTCACCTCAAGACTTGAGCGAGCGCCTCGCGTCAAATGCTCATTTTCAGTTAATGACCCCGTATTGCGCGTGTATGTACAGTTCGCCTCCCCCTAGCCCACGGGGGGACTAGATTCCATTGAGCTTTCGATTACAATTTCATGCGTCATAAAAAGTGATGAATGCAGACACTTCAAGTACTTCAAAGTCTATTATTTTTTCTTTGCAATTAAAAACAAGTGTCAAAAGAGCGAGTCCTGCTTTAACTAAAAAAGCGAACTCCTTGGGGCATTTATTACTTGTCAAATAGCCCGAACGACGAGGAACGACCCAGGGCCTGATTCTTCGAAACTGCTTTTGTCCCTGACGTTAACTTGTTGTTACATTTACCTATTGCCGATAGAATTCACGAAATGAAATACCTGGCGATTTGACTCAGCTCGTGGCAACGAACCGGAAGTTGTTTGTTTTCCAATAGAATTTCGATAAAATTAAGGGCGAGATAGCTTCCTTTTCGTTGTCCGACTGCTCACGATGGGATGGACGACGAACGAATTGACGAACAACTCAGATGATCGCTTTATGTAGAACAACGTACTGTAGGCCTACATGTACTCAGGGAGGAGGGCGTCCGGAAGAATTGACCAGCTTGATTGCGGAGATGACAGAACAGACGAGGCGAGGATGGGTTCCGGATAGCGAGGAACGTCCGAAGTCAAATGGAACTCGGTATCATAACCCGCTTAGAAAAATCGCCAGACAAAGGTGGAAGCAAGTAAAAGGACAAGATTTCGGATTACTTTCTTATGAATGTCATTATGACAGTAGCAACACTCTGATCAAGAACGAAAGGACGGAAAGCCAAACCCAGCTTCAGATTAGAACCGAACCAAGGGATTTCAGCGAACGACCTTTTTATGAAGTATACATACATGTAATAATATAACAAGAAATAAGCATCTATACTTATATCCGATGTTACCTTTTTGCATTAGTAGTTGATATATTTTTCCAGGAGAACATGTATAACCGTTAGGCTGACAGCTATACCCTCGAGAAACCAGGAAGGATGACTCGCTGCTGGAGGAAAAGAACTACAACCCCTTAAGAAACCAGCACATCGGGAATCGTTCTTTTAGACGTGAGCCACAATCGTATTGGATGAAGACATCTCGTTCAAAGCCTACGGCAAGATTCGTCATAAACGGTTCTGTCAAGATTGCACGAATACGACTCCGAAATGAACAAAAATGGCGCGAAATAGCCCGAGAATGGCGTCAAATTGTCGTCAATTAGCTCGTGCCAGCTTACCTAAGTATTGCAAACCAACACCAGAGACCTTTGGTAAACCTGACCTGGGTGTCGAGGGCCGGTAGCCCTTTGAAGGATGAGTAGGCCAGCTATCGTTGACAGCGATGTTCGCCTTTTACACACCCTCGTCCGGAGAAAAGACGACTCACTTACTCAGCAAGAAATTCGAGAAAGACGGTAGAATTAATAAGAACGATTGTCCATTGTTACAACTGTATTTCGTGCCTTATTTTTAAGAGATGACAATAACATGGTTTGTGTAACTGTTATAACTGATCTGGGTGAAGAGGAATCCCCCGTGATCGCTCTGGTGTCACGTCTTTGACGATGTCTTGAAAGGGCATTGGTCATCTTGGTAACCATATCTTGCTATTGTTACCCAGAAATATATATGGAGGGCTTAGTTATGATAACTCTTAAGGAACAATGGGCGACTTAGGAAGTTATCCCGCTGAAGGAGGGTGCGGACGGACTTTTTTCACAGGCAATCTTTTTGTCGCACACCTCTTAAGGTTTTATGAGCTCATGATTTGTTATCAGTGGCTCCTGGGAATCTTTGCACATTGTGAAAAGTTGCGTCTGTATATTATAAGAAACACACACTGAATCTGACCAATAATTTATATCAATGAAAGGTCGAGTGATGGGGATGAGGGGGAATGATCACAACCTCCGATAAAGCGGTATGACAGAAAAGCAAGGAAAGGTTTGGTGGAAGAAACGAATCCACCAAACGCATATTTCAGAATGGCAGTAAAGGACAATTATAGTTGAATAGAAATGCAGCTCACCAGTGATGCTATTGGCGCATGATATTGGTTTCAGACGGAGGTTCTTTGCCGTCACCGTCAGCACGCACGATCATGAATGCCGCTTCAGGTTGACGGAGGATCGAACTCACCTCTAAAAGATGCTCTTATCTTCGATATAGACCTAATCGGTGGACTTGCTAGAAACGTACATGGACGTTCGAATAGTCTCAACTTTTCAGAGGATCAAGTGCTGAATGAGCTGCTCGGCCTTGAATTCGCCGAAAAGTTCCAGGAGACACTACTAGGGTATTGATGACGCCATTTTGACCAAAGATGCTACGGAGACAAACCACTTCATGACTTTGTTAGGATATCATTTATCGCTACCGCTGTGACACATGAGACCGGGCCTATCCGGTTTTTAGCACCTTCCTTTGCAAGAAACCGTCCTCTTGGAAGAAACAGCCGGAGCGGAAGTTGCGGCAAAAGTGCTTCCGGTTTCAGTGTGGGTATGAAATCTGGAAAAGTGGCATGGCGGATGGGATCATGTCCTTCTACGATGACACAGGGTCGCAGCCCTTTATGTCCGATGGCTCCGCTCCAAACCATAGCCAGCTCCGGATAGCATTACCGGTTTTCACGTGAATATTACCGGTTTTGACAGGAAAAACATGCGCCATCACAAAAGGCAAATTTTCACATTTGACATGAAACCAAATCTGAGATCGGAACCAGCTTATGCCGCCTAATAAGCTTTGGAGACCATTATCGTGCGATCTTTGATTGACGTTTGAATGGCACGAGATCTCGCTTTAATGAACGAGACACGAAGCTTTTGTTTTCTCCACGTCAGAGTGAACGTGGTTGACGTCGGCAGCGCTGACAACTACTCAAGCAACCTTTATAGTCAATCAGATTTGCCCTTGGCGAATAAATGACTTTTCGGGGTAGTTCTGGCTGTAGCCTATAGTATTTTACGATTCGTAAAGTGAAAAGTGAGCAGCAGCCCTATATGTAGTGCAGAGCAGCAGGCACTCTTCTCCAGCACCTTTGTTTCATCTTCAACCTACCGTACCTAGATGACGATCACAGTCCATTAAAGGGACTAGGAAAATTTTTTCAAGCTTCGGTTATTACAAAATGCTAGTCTTTCATGATAAATTCCCACCGTCAATTCACTTTTTCAATTAAACTGTTAATTACTGGCACCCAGACAAATCAGTTATCACCACACCATGGAGCATTCACCACGTCACTGGGAACCTAATCAACATAATAAAGTACAAGCTCGCTCCATACAAAACATACAGCGAGAGGTTCCCAGTGACGTGGTGAATACTCCATGGTGTGGTGATGACTGATTTCTCTGCGTGCCAGTAATTAACAGTTAATTGAAAAAGTGAATTGACGGTGGGAATTTATCATGAAAGACTAGCATTTTGTAATAACCGATGCTTGAAAAAATTTTCCTAGTCCCTTTAATGTCAATGAATGGTGTGGAGAGTTCAGGACAAAGGGATTTAGCCTAGGCATCACCAACTCAAACCATAATTTCAATGGAAAACAGCTTAGGCCTATGCCAATAGCCAACAATCATGCCTGGCCAGTACAAAGTAGGCTTGGGCGCCGTCTATTCTTTCTCACGTGGCGTGCAAATCGGCAAAATGGTTTGGAAAGCATTCACTCTCAGTCCTACGTCGGCCTTCATGAGTACAGACGAGTTGGAGCGCCATTGCGGCGCGGTTGGATGGGATCCCCCGTTTAGGCCTACATAGTGATATACAATGTACAGTAGGCCTATTGTAATGCGGCCTACCGTACGTTACATGCAATGTTCACCCACACTCTATGAGTCGCCAAAACACCGGCTGCTCTCTCTCCCAAATTTGGTCTTCGCGCCAAGACGGAGGCCTATACGCGACCGGGCCCGCTACATGAAGCGATCTATCAAAACCAGGTCTCGCTCAAGTAGGCTCCTAGGGCTAGGCGGGAAAAAGAGATGCTGGTCTTGGTTGGGAAAGTCGCGATATTGGCCCATTATCCTCCCGCCAGGAGGAGGATTCTAGGCATAAGGCCTCCCCACGGGGGATGTAGGTCTACTTACTCACTTGCACATGCTTACCTCCCTTGCAACTTACCATCTAAGCCTATCAAGGCCAGCATCCGCCTGGGACAACGTCAGTGATCGTCAAAATGGCCATTTTCCGGTAGCAGACGATGCCGGTGCAGGACGTGTCGACACGTGGTCGTTGTGATTGTCGTTGCAGCCGCACCCCACACCGAAAACGCCGGTGTTGCCTGTCCCTGCACAATGCAGGCTTTTGTCTCCACAGGCCTAGGATTCTGTCGTCGTCCCCTTTTACATCTCGCATGTAATGGGGGCATACCCCTTCTTCTCCAAACTGTCCCGCCGCGCCATCTCCGAAGGGCCGCGTAAAGGCGCCCAGCGGGTCACTGGAATTTAGGGTACTATATTCTATGGCGAAATGTTCGCTTCTGCCGCCTTTTTGCACTGCCGTTTCCTGAAGAACGCAATACGGGCGCCAAACAGTCTTCTCTACTTTTCGACACGGCGCAGGCGGCACAAAACATCAAATTACGTCATACTTTATCATTTTAGCGTGGTAGTTTCACTCAAGCTTTCATTTCAACTACTTAAATGACATCGAACTCCTTAAACAATGAGAAACGAAGTGAGTAACAAACAGTGAGGGAAGCGAACTCCGTCTGGGTAGGGGCTTAAGGGAAGGAATGCGACACGAGAATTAAGCTGGAGGGACTTCTCATAGCTGTCACCAAAATTAGCTCAGTAACTTGCCAGATTCCACCTTGGTGCTGAAATGACAGGCGCAATTCTATCCTAGAGATGATTAAGAATAAACGACCTCTCAGGAAAGGCGTAAATCACGCTCATGAACAATAAGATGAAATTGACACTCGTATTTCCCATAGATTCTGATGGTTTGTGAGAGATAATTTACGTATTTGGAGGCGATATGTCTAATTGTGGGGTGTTAGAATAATGTTGAAATGTCAAGTTTACAGGCTAGATGCTAATTTTTGATGCGATATTGAAGAATACTTCAATTTAATCTTTCATTAGGTGGGTAAGGAGCTCTAACTACATTATTTCCCTATGATTTGGTGCTGGAAGGTGAATTATCCTGATAAAATAGTCAATAAGCAAACATATCGAAATTCATTCTGTCAAGTTGAGGATGCAGAATTTGGGACGGTTTCCTCTCAGACAACCTTTTTATGACTCATCAGAGGGCCTCATCTGAAGAAACTCTGAGGATGAGGTCAGGCAAGCTGGCCATTTGCCTATCAACATCTACTTTGTAGCAGGCCTCCAGAGCCCCAGACCCCTGGCCACTTCCAGAAATCTTGGATCCGCCCCTTTAGAAGATTTCTAAAAGAAATTTACGGTCAAAGACTGATAGGGATATGGAAATAGATACCTTTACTGGACAACATCCAGGTACATATTTCTAAAATCTAACAGAAAAAGCAACATCAAAATATATACAAATATGAATATTATCATTACCAGAATTTCTTCCAAGGCAACTTTAATACTAAGCCCACAAAAATCATATTGATTACACTTTTCATGTACTCATCAATGCAAAATCATGTTATCATTATTTTCAGTCGCTTCCTCAAAGTGTTACACTTTTTGAATCTCACAAAGCTGCCGATCCGTAACTGTCTCAGTTCCTGGTAATTTACCCAATCAAAATAACATACTACCGGTATGTTTTCAACAAATTGATATGCACAACCTAACATAATGTGGCAGTTGAAGTAATCTCATATAAATGTGTGTACATTTCAGAACAAGCCAGATCAAATCCAGTGAAGTAGATGACTACAGTTTGGCTTATAACTTCGCATCTTTCCCGTCGTCAGACTTTTCTGCTGTGTCAGTTTCTGAAATGATCGAATGAAAAAAGTATGCCATTAGAATCACCAGCAAATTCTATTTCAAGTTCCTGCATCACCAGATTTTGAGAGCATATTTGACCTCAAGACACCAGGGCCACTTTTGGCCTTGGACAGGAATGAAATTCTGGCACATGTGAACCATAGTCATGCTTTCAAATTCTTCAACTTACACTTGGGTTTGTCTTCCCAGTTCTACCACTGAGGGAAACAGATGTATTTGTCCATGCATGGACAAATACATGTATGCACAATTGTGCTTGCCTTCTGCATTTCTGGCGCCAGTTGCCCATCCAACTATTGCCAGTTCGTAACTTCCAACTCAGAGACCAAACACTAGGCCATGCCATCATAAAACTTGGGTAGCGGAAAACCAACTTGCCCTGAGGCTGAATCTATGCATACCTTTTTCACCCTCCAGAGGAAAATACTGTGGCATAAGGTCGTTGTAGATGTTGACATCTTTCTCAAGAAAGAGGCAAAATATCAACCGGTCGACCTGAAAATCAAGAGAACACGTCTTAACCAAAGAAAGGGACACTCTTTCAGATATAAAGCAAATTCATCAGTATTGACAGGCTCATATTTTGACATAGGAACTGGCACTATATTTTTTGTAACTGTGCGCATTACGATTGTGTTGTCAAGGACTCCAGCCACCATATCATCAAGAAACACCACATTCTGGTAACAATACACTATAATGTAATTATATATAATTACAGGTTGCACACACACAACGTGTAATTTTCATCATTTGAAGGATACTTAGATAAGAATGAATCACAACTATACCAGCTATATATATGCTAAAACACGAAGCAAATTATACAATATTACCACTCACTTTATCTTTGTTCTTTTGCAGAAACTTCCTGACAGTTCCCATGGCAACAACAGCAGCATCTTCATTAGGATAACCTGTAAACAAAGTAATTAGGTTATATAAGGCCAAATGGCATGCAGTTATTAATATCAATCAATTATATGTGACATGATGATAGCAGTGATACTAATGTGAAGTCCATGAGGACAGGATTCTCTCAGGTTCAACTTCAAGGGCGCTAAGTACATGTATACCCATACACAGAATCAGCAGATTGGGAGCAGATGAGCCGAATTTGCATAGCTTCAGCACATGATCAGGAGATTTCTTCAGGACATGTAGGAGGAAACCAAAGCAGCAAAAAATCAGTGGGCACCTTCTCCATCACTTGAGAAGTCACTCCAAATCAGGATTGAACCCACTATCTCAGATATGACAGCTGCTGAAGGTTCAACTACACTACTGTGAATGTGGCAATACCGGTAATTAGAATGGTCAAATGTGCACGCATCTCTGGTAAATTATGAATTCACCAGAAATGAAATTCATCAGCTCTAATAAGATCTTTATTAGATCATCATGGGATCTGCAGCTTGGGTCATAATACATAGGACTGTGTTGGGAATAGGCATGACATCAAAACAACTGGAGTGGTTCTACGACCAACACCACTACCTCTGGTGTAAAATCAATGAACTGATTTACTCACCGTAAACACCTGTAGAAATACATGGCAGTGCCTGGAAGACAAAGAAAGTCTTTCACTTTTTGTTCAACAAACCATCGCTTTATGTGCACCAGATGGTGAAGTAAGCAGACCCTTTATCAGATTGACTGAAGATTTCTCCATATCACAGAACGGCAGTAATGGAATTTTGCCACAACCTGTCAGCTGCACAAATCTGCACTCACGGACAGAAAAAGTGTTACTCACAACACCAAATACATGGAGGTGTTGCCATGTCCAGGTAAGAAACCATTTCAGTGATTTTGTTATCAGTGGACGATAAAATCTGCTGGCTAATATGCCTCAATCTGAATATATTGCCTTATCTGACCAGAGCACCAGATATTTTGGGCCTTCAATCACACTTCTTCCTTACCAATGATCTCAGCTTGTTTTTCATCATGACCTCTAAGCACCTCTTGTAACAACTTTTAAGTTTGTCTTCGTGTTGTCCCATTGGGCCAACGGTGCTGATAACATCTAAAATATGACCATACAAGTATGAGTTCTATGACACAACAGTGATAACTACGCTCCGTATCTACGCTGAGAAGTAAAAGTGAAAGCGTGATAAGAATTTCAAGGACCCTGATAGGGAATATCATGACATTAATTGTGACCATAGAAATAGAAAGGCTCTGAATGTGTATCAGCACCAAAAACGAAAGCAGAAAGATACCATTAGAAAGGAAAATTCCTGGTATACTCACATTTAGCAGGTAACTTGTAACCTGGAAATGATAAATAATTAGTTACCATGCTTTGCTAGGTTTTTAAACTGATGATTCACAACCAAATCAGAAGATTCTGACTGAAGGAATCT
>NMRB01000330.1:255387-268711 GCA_002633025.1 Notospermus geniculatus | reverse complement strand
TTAACCCAACGGTGCCGAAGGCCAATTTACCTTTAAAGGCAGAACGTGCCGAAGGGTTTTTGGGCCAAAAATTAGTTTTTGGGCAAGTAAAATGCCCTATTGCAGCTGTACAGACCTTTGATACCCGCGGAATGTATCGTCACTGGCATTCAAGTCCATCGAATCTATCTAAAAAAGCCGAAATAATCACTAAAATATCGATACAAAGTCCACAGAAGTACTTTATTAACACATATAATTCGCTGATTGGTTTGTTTACATTCAATTTGTGAGATTTCTGGCTGAAATTAGCGAAAAAACCACTCCAAAATCCTTCGAAATCCATAAATTGCGAATTGTACAATCTTCGATTTAGCTTGCCTACTCAGTGACGTCATTTTCCCCGACAGGCACTCGGAAATACTCGGCCAGACTCGGCTACGGAGTTCGCCGTTGTTCGGCGCTTTCAGCCTTCAAGTAGCCGACGGAGTTGGTCGTAGGTCGGCACCGTTGGGTTAAGGAAGTTTCTTGAATACGGCCCATAGTCCTTGTAAAGTAAGCCCACTTCTAGGCTCTGTCATCTTCACCGCCGTAAAAACCATTTCACTGCCAATGGCATCTGATTCTGAAGTAGAAAATTCAACCAAATTCTGAAAAAATATGGGGACTATGTCACACAGGTATTCATTGGAAAGTGCTCAGTGAGAGCTTTCCAATGAACACTTCTGTGATAGGGTGTTATGTTTGCAGGAACCATGTCACACAGGTATTCATTGGAAAGTGCTCAGTCAGAGCTGTGCAAAGAGTACATATACTTTATCCTCGCCTCTAGGAGGTCAGTCCAGAGTACTCATGACTAGGCCTTTGTTCTGTTTCATAATTGGCGCCGGTGCTTTGTTCTTTGTTCGACCAATCAGAACGAGGAAGTTTGTTGGAATGTTGTACTCACAATGACCTGGCAATGCCTAGACTTGCCTAGAAGGTGTCACTTTCGGGATATTAATGACTGACCTCTTAGAGGCGAGGATAAAGTATGTGACAGTGTTTCTGATAATAAGCAAGAAGTCAATCTCCAGAATTCACGAATTTTCGACCCCAACCGGGGTCTTTTTCAAGTGGAACTTTACAATCTGAAACTCTAGAAAAGACTCGAGGGTTCCTGGTGTTATAGAAACCCTATCATACAGGTATTCCAGGCATTCATTGGAAAATACTCTTCCAGAGCTTTCCAGTGAATACCTATGTGATACTGATAGGTTTTCAGGTGTTAAAGAAACCCTGCGACATAGGCAGCGCTCACATTTAGGGTGACGTGGGGCGAAAATTTCACCCCAAATCACCCAAAATAATTCCCAGGGAGACATAGGTAGTCGCCTAAAAATTTTTTTTTAGGGGAATATGTTCCCCTTTGAAGCATTTTCTGCACCCTAAAATGCCCAAATCTGCTCCTAAATGCCCTAAAATATCATCGTTAAGTGTTAATTTCTTGCAAAGAGGCTGAAATCAAACAACTTTGTTAGATATGTCGTCCATGAACTTTATGTGAAGTCTCCCTCTTGAGAGCGAAGTCTCCCAAAATTTTGAGGAGGGAGACATTATTTCTCCCTAATTTTATACCCAAGTGTGAGCCCTGCATAGGTATTCCTCTGAAAGTGCTCAGTGAGAGCTTTCCAGTGAATACCTATGTGATGGGGTTTGAGTGCATTTTAGAAATTTTTTTGCTTTTTTTAAAATCAACAAAATATGTCGTAACAGTGAAAGGGTTAAAACTCGATCATGTGACTTCATGTTCTAAATATAGCTGTAAGTGGAAACCGTTCTTGTTGTGTTAGTTGCTTACGTCATTCTACATGTGGGTGATGCGGGCAGTTTTTTCAGGGGTTGACCTTCGACCTTGAAGTCTGACAGCTTCATGTTAATTAGGTCATTTTTATTTTTTACGTAACAAGTTAATTAATGTCTCATTCTGTGTTTGCCTGAATTGAGATGTAAATAAGAATGGTTCAATAAATGTCAAAATATAATGATCAAAACAAGTTGATTGTTTTTATCATGTAAGCAGGATCATAATTGTGATGCCAATCTTTCATATTACACTTTCTACCTCATTGGTCTCAAAGCACTTCACATTTGTCTACTGCCCCAGTCATGCTAAATATGTCCAGAAAGTTTCTGGGGAACTCAAGGAGCAGCTCATTCAGCACATCACTTGATCCTTTCAGACCAGTTGTAATACTGTACAGTATCAAAGCACTTCACATTATTACCCCAGTCTCTCCAGAAACCTTTCTGGGGAACTCAAGGAATGGCGACTCCACAGTTCGAAATCCCTGGCTCTAAAGTCATAAAATGTCATGAAATCGCTCGCGATTAGGGCCAAGGACTTCGTCAGGCATCCTTGGTTTGACTTGGAGTCTGATTCTCCTGCTCAACAAAAGATGGCGGTGGCGGGCCGTCAGGCCCGTGTGAAAGGAGCAAGAATCCTGGGAATGCAACTCCTAGTTACAATTGTCTGCTGGTGTAAAGGTTATAATTGAATGTTAATGCCNATTTTTATCGCATTTGCCGACCCAAACAGAGGAAAGCTAAATATATACAGTGATGGACGAAATGGATTGTGTTAGTAAACGTGCTTCTTCAGGTTCTTTGGGTCCCATATCCGGACGCCATTGTTTTAGGAAGATGGACATGCCTTCCTGCTTCAATAATTTAGGAGAACACTGGCTGTCCGGGATAACTACAAATACAGAGTTTTCGCAAATCCCCCGAAACGTGGACGCGAACGTCTACCCTTTTGTTCGGTGCTCTCTTCTGGGCATCGAACAAAGGATTTGGCGTTGGCGTCTCGGGGGCTTTGCTAAAACTCCCTAATACAGCGGTGTAGTCACTCAGCGCCTGTAGACTGGTTCCCGTCTTTGCCGTTCCACACCCGTGGCGCTACCGTCCGTTCCGCAGTCCAATCGAGCTTCACCGTTCTGCTATACTCGGGTCAGTCCCCTCGGTCGCCCCGCGGGTGTTCCACCTCTGGGGACGAAAATGTCCGCAGGTTGTGGAACGAACGGACAACAGTAGCGCCGCGGACGTGGAACGGCAAAGACATGAACCAATCCACCGCCCCGCCCGCTCCCCCCTCTCAGGATCGTCAATGGCGTCTTGCGTGAGAGGGAAGCGGACTCTTCTAATTTGGTCTTATTCGGCTCTCAGTCTGGTGCAATGTGACTCAAGTTATTGATTACATCATTTGATCGATGTGAGTGAGGTCAATCTAAGACATTCATCTATTGATTGGACATGAATCTAACACTGGTCCTAGCCTGCCCTGGATGGATTGCGTTGGAGGTTACAAAACAAATTCAGATTGTTCCTATCTTCCGCTTTGAAGGGCGGAAGATGGCTCCATGTATCGGTAGGGGGCGCCATGTACCGGTAGGGGGCTCCATGTACCGGTATGGGGCTCCATGTACCGGTAGGGGGCTCCATGCACCGGTAGGGGGCTCCATGTACCGGTATAGGGGGCTCCATGTACCGGTATAGGGGCTCCATGTACCGGTAGGGGGCTCCATGTACCGGTATAGGGGGCTCCATGTACCGGTATAGGGGCTCCATGTACCGGTAGGGGGCTCCATATACCGGTATAGGGGGCGGAATTAGACTTCTCCCGTAGCCGTACAGTTCATTTTAAAATTGCCGATTTTCCATGCGTTCTCCAGCGAATTTCTGGGGGATGTTGCAGCGGAGGCTTTTTTAGTGTATTCATTCGCCTTGGTTTATCATTTTGCCCTTAGCAGTGGTATTTATAGTGATTTGGAATCTCAGCTTTGCCAAGCGTATGTGACCGGAACTTTCTCCCGCAGCTGTACGGCAAGGTTGATTGCACACCGTGGTTAGCTGTATGGTTTTACGCTATAAAAAATAAATTTATTATTATTATTAGTCAGGGCCCGGTTGCACGGAACTCCCGACAGCGCTATCTTGTGGTGTTAGCGCTATCTTCATGTTAGATGACGTCATTTAACATCAAGTTGGCGCTAACACCAAGATAGCGCTGTCGTGAGTTTCGTGCAACCGGGCCCTGGTTTTATTGTTGAACGAGGTGTTAGCTGACCATTCCTTCGACCGGGGCCACAAGATGGCTGACTCTATAACAGGTCCAACAGGTATGGGTCTCTTTGCTGATTGACCAATTAAATAGTCATGAATCTTTATTCCGCGCGTACCGAACATTTTAACGAGTGCCTGCTTAAATTACTCTCAAAAAACACTTCATTTATTTTACAAGCTTTTAAATCATTAAAATTTCTGTCACCATGACAACCTTTGCTCATTTCGTGATGTGATTAGGTATAACAGCATGTAAAACCAGGACCCAGGCACGGTCACGACACGTTAAGACTGATGGTAAACATTTGGGGGGGGATCGTCGGGCTCGAATTACCAAGTGGAGCATCCGGTATACCTAATGCGGAATGTGACGGCACTGTGCGGAGGAGTTTGCTGCGAACGAAGTTTGACGCATGACGTCACGTCCTCTCGCCACCAGACGGCGCTGATCTTTCTTGCGATTTCTTCAACTCAATCACTCTCACGTGGTAGAAAGTAAAGGAACTCATATATAATTGACGTTTAATGACTGCTATATTTCCCGTGAGATCTCGTACATTAACGCGAACTCCCGCGAGAGTTGAGAATAAATGACTTTATTCCCTGGCGGCCACTTTGTATTCCCGTCACGCGAGATACAGCGTTATTTACTCCGAGATCTTGACTCGGCGAGATTTATTGCGAGACTGAGCGATGCAAAGATCGCGACAGCTCTCATGAAGTTATCCAAACAGCGCTCGCTTAAATTAACCGATTTTGTTCCGTTGTCGTAACCAGGGGAACCAAATTTCGACGGCAGCTGGTTCGGCCCTCGGGACAACCATGTTTGGCATTCCGCGGCGCAACTTGCTGAATTAGCGCCACGGGAGTGGAACGGCATAGACGCGAACCAGTCTGATCTCCTAAACACATTCTCTGTTTCAGACGTGGCCCGATCTGAAACGTTGAGTAGGCCTACTGCATACATTTCTGTTTTCCACAGATATATAACAATTTCACGCCCTCCTTAAGCCTAGTTTACAGGATGCTGTACCGAAATGCAATATAAAATCTGGTTAATGTGTAGCGTGAACATGTTGTCGTAAAGTTTACGTTTATCGTTTGGTTTCTAAACCTCCGTATTGTAAACATATCGACCGAACTTTTGTTGTGTGCTTTTTACATTTGATAAACTAAACAATTAGACCGGTAACCTTACTGTCATCATCGCCGCCATATCACAATTATTATTCTCATCATACGACTGGTTTAACTTTATTGATGAGGTGGGATCAAGTAGCATATTGTTCATGATTCCTCTTGAAATACTTGGTCACCCTCAGATGAATACAGAACAGGAATGAGCAACATGGCGGAGATCCCGGGATAGAGTATCATCCGATGATATAGGAATAAGGATCTCGGAGATATGGTGGAATCTATCAGAAAGTAAGGGGATTGCAAAATAGTGCTCAGCACTAACGTCAGGCTGGCCAACCCGTCACGCGCATCTGATGACGTCAGTCTGCCCGACGCTGATGACGTCACGCTGTCCGACGCTGATGACGTCAGTCTGCCCAACACTGATGACGTCACTCTGCCCGACGCTGATGACGTCACTCTGCCCGACGCTGATGACGTCACTCTGCCCGACGCTGATGACGTCACTCTGCCCGACGCTGATGACGTCACTCTGCCCGACGCTGATGACGTCACGCTGCCCGACGCTGACGTCACTCTGCCCGACGCTGATGACGTCACCCTGCCCGACGCTGATGACGTCACGCTGCCCGACGCTGATGACGTCAGTTGCGTCAATCTGCCCCACACTGATGACGTCAGTCTGGTCAACACCGCGCAGTCTGGTCAAGTAGATGCTCGGCATCTAACCGTGCCCCATCTGATCGTAAACAATCCAGCTTCCCTCGGTAAGAAAAAGAAGTCGTCACCATTTCTTAATTCCATGGAGGCCCACAATGGGTGAATGGATCGATACTTCATTTGAACCGCTTCACTTGATGCGCATATCGCTGACGTCTGATTTTATAGTGGGTTGGTCTAAAACGGAAATCTCCGACATCGGCGCCTCGTGTAAATTGGGTAATAAGCCGTGAAAAGTCTCTTGGTAGAGCCTGTGTGCTAGGGGACAGAGCGCTGTCCCATTGTGGTGGTGCACCCAGGGACAATGTGATTGGAGGATGCGCCGGACTCCGGAAGTGGTCTTCATTGGTTGATGAAAACGAGGCTGATTGACGTCATGCGCGAATGACACTCGTGACGTTCTGAGGCGACGTAATTATGGACACAGAGAACTAGTCCCGAGTGGGCTATAGAGGTAGTACAACTGACGACACGGGAACCAGTCTTCTGGGAAAGTGGAAGTCGCCCTTTCCTTCTCTCTCGCCAACTAATTATGGAAAGGGGGCGCCACTGTCATCTGCCGATGTGTCGCTGTATTTGAATGGGAGCACCCCCCCCCCCACACGCACACCTTATGTCAAGCCGTCCACTCAATGTCAACCATTGCTAATTACGGCTTGTATCACCGGCTCTAGTGGCCGAGTCTAGAGACTGGCGTTAATAGCTTGAGTCGTGAAGCCAGTCGAGAGTCAATAATCCTGATTAATAATGCACCTCACTCTCCCCGCCGAGGATGGGTCGTTACAATCATTAGACACCAGAAACTCTTGTGATATCGGTCAAGTTTGAAAAATGTACAGTATCGTATCAGGTGATTGCTTTCATTCAGGGGTTTCCTCCACTTAAAAACCCTTCAGGGGTTTCTCCACTTAAAAACCCTTCAGGGGTTCCTCCACTTAAAAACCCTTCGGGGTTTCCTCCACTTAAAAACCCTTCAGGGGTTTCTCCACTTAAAAACCCTTCAGGGGTTTCTCCACTTAAAAACCCTTCGGGGTTTCCTCCACTTAAAAACCCTTCAGGGGTTCCTCCACTTAAAAACCCTTCGGGGTTTCCTCCACTTAAAAACCCTTCAGGGGTTTCTCCACTTAAAAACCCTTCAGGGTTTCCCCCACTTAAAAACCCTTCAGGGGTTTCCTCCACTTAAAAACCCTTCAGGGGTTTCCTCCACTTAAAAACCCTTCAGGGGGTTCCTCCACTTAAAAACCCTTCAGGGGTTTCTCCACTTAAAAACCCTTCAGGGGTTTCTCCACTTAAAAACCCTTCAGGGGTTTCCTCCACTTAAAAACCCTTCAGGGGGTTCCTCCACTTAAAAACCCTTCAGGGGTTTCCTCCACTTAAAAACCCTACACTTGCGCAGTTTACGCTGCGTTTCCTTGTTCTCGCCGCTAGGCATCAAAATGGTCGCATCAAAGTCCAAAATCTCACCGCAGTCCGGACATTGTATCGAGGCCTTTAAACCCTTCTGCATTGATCAGGCGCGGATCCAGCGGGCGCACCCGGCGCAGGCCCCGTTCGGCCAAGAAATCTGTAAAATCGACCGTGAAATTCTGAAATTTGGAGCAAATCATTGAAATTCACCGCGGATTTCAATGTTTCTAGCACACGTGCGCCCACTCTTTTCCGAAATCGTGGATCCGTCCTTGAGTGTTTCCAAGGAGAATGCAGGTAGAGGTCTCATAGCCTCGTGAAAGTCCCCAAAATGTTTGCCTGATACGTATTTCAAAGAATCAAGCCCTAGTTTCCAGCACACATTGAAAAAACTGCCGGCAGAGGCCGGTTCGCAGGAACATGGACGTGTCAGCATCCAGTGCCTGACCCTGTGATTGCTGGCTTACATCCGAGATAAATCGATAGACAGAAAAAATTAGAATCAACACAATCATGATTTGCTAACATTTGTTCAGGCGTCCGTCGGGATGACGGCCGAGCCTCTCATCTTACTCGAGTTCCCTGTACGCGGATTAGACCGCCAATGATCGAACAACCCGGTGTGATAGGAGTCGGAGTCCCCCGGAATCGAAGTCCGGTTATATTGTTCAGTAAGGAATATGATGTAACGGTGGCTATTCAATTACGGAATTATTGGTTAGGAAGACATATTGGGCGAATGGATGCGTTTAGGGATTGATCATCCCTGGCTCTTCACGTTCATCACATGGGACAGTAAGCCGTGGTGCCTTGTACCTTGTACCTTTGCAAGGGCAAGTAAAAGACCCCATCCAAGTGAAGTACATGAGTAGCTTGAGATGGCTTCTTCCCTACTTACCAGATCAATAATGCTATGGCTTCGGCCCTGAGGGAAAAATCACAATGCAATGTTGTTTAGAGGGCATGATCCTCACCTTACACCTGTTACCTGAGAATGACCTTGACCGAGTTAGTTTGCCGTTTGACCTTGACCGATAATCAATCATCGATATGACCTTGTCCAAAAGCTAGTCTGAAGAAGGCCGTCGACAACCGTGAATTTATGCCAAATATCTGCAAACGAAATCAGCCCGAGATATATCACCGCTGACTTCTCGCAGCCGATCAACCAGTGAGCGTTCGTTAGGAAATCCCCGCCGGCGATGTGTAAACATGAAGTCTCGCTCTCTGTTGAGAGATTACGAGATTGCATGGAGTCGATCGCAGACGATGGTTTGACTAGAAAATAAACACAAGATATGGATTTTGATGGAACTTTTTTTAGACGCGGAATGAGACGAGTGTCAAGGTGGTATATCTCCACAGCTTTCCAGATGGTCATGAGCCGAGTTCTCTCCCTCTGCCGACGTGAATGAATACACTAATTTTTTCTCCATTTTCAAGATGAACGCATCAGAACGACCTCGCCTTAATTACGCCTCCCTCTACTGCCGGTTTTGACAGCTATATAGCTAATGTTTGTGACAGCTACAGAGCTGTTTGACAGCTATAGATGTAGTTCCGGCACGACGTAATAAGAGCGTGGAAGATCAAGCTGAGGGGATAATTACATCACAAAGATGGCGACCAGACTTGGAAGTAATGCAGTGAAAACTCGTGAAATGAGAAACTTACAAAATCCCACCACTAGGAGGCGCTGTGAGTGGTTGAACGTCTGTTTTCAACGTCTCGTCCGTGTGACGCAGTGCAACACAGACGTCTCCTCCGTGTCGAACTGCGTCAAAGACGTCGTGACGCGACGTCATCACGCTACTTTGCTCTGTTTTTGACGTCTTCGGTTCAACCGCTCGCAGCGCCGCCTGTCGGGATAAAAATCCAAGTGGTTTCTTCATTGGCTGAGAAATGAGCAAACCTAGAAAGCCAAACCCTGTTGTGTCGCTGATACTCCTGTTGCTCTGTCTGTCATCAGATTAGAGACTTCAAACCACGCAGTACATTTCCTATTCCTACCGTTGAGCGTGATGTGACTGGTAATAGTCTCGTAATGTCTCGTGGGAATTTGCGAGAAAGGAGACTCGCAGTCGTGAGAGATTAACAGAAGCTGGTTTTATAACCAAAGACGGGCTCATTAAGATTTTATTATAATGAGCTTATAACTCCAGTCTNCTCCACTTAAAAACCCTTCAGGGGTTTCCTCCACTTAAAAACCCTTCAGGGGTTCCTCCACTTAAAAACCCTTCAGGGGTTTCCTCCACTTAAAAACCCTACACTTGCGCAGTTTACGCTGCGTTTCCTTGTTCTCGCCGCTAGGCATCAAAATGGTCGCATCAAAGTCCAAAATCTCACCGCAGTCCGGACATTGTATCGAGGCCTTTAAACCCTTCTGCATTGAATTTAATAGTATCAGGCGCGGATCCAGCGGGCGCACCCGGCGCAGGCCCCGTTCGGCCAAGAAATCTGTAAAATCGACCGTGAAATTCTGAAATTTGGAGCAAATCATTGAAATTCACCGCGGATTTCAATGTTTCTAGCACACGTGCGCCCACTCTTTTCCGAAATCGTGGATCCGTCCTTGAGTATTTCCAAGTAGAATGCAGGTAGAGGTCACATAGCCTCGTGAAGGTCCCCAAAATGTTTGCCTGATACGTACTTCAAAGAATCAAGCCCTAGTTTCCAGCACACATTGAAAAAACTGCCGGCAGAGGCCGGTTCGCAGGAACCTGGACGTGTCAGCATCCAGTGCCTGACCCTATGATTGCTGGCTTACATCCGAGATAAATCGATAGACAGAAAAAATTAGAATCAACACAATCATGATTTGCTAACATTTGTTCAGGCGTCCGTCGGGATGACGGCCGAGCCTCTCATCATACTCGAGTTCCCTGTACGCGGATTAGACGACAATGAACGAACGACCCGGTGTGATAGGAGTCGGAGTCCCCCGGAATCGAAGTCCGGTTATATTGTTTAGTAAGGAATATGATGTAACGGTGGCTATTCAATTACGGAATTATTGGTTAGGAAGACATATTGGGCGAATGGATGCGTTTAGGGATTGATCATCCCTGGCTCTTCACGTTCATCACATGGAACAGTAAGCCGTGGTGCCTTGTACCTTGTACCTTTGTAAGGGCAAGTAAAAGACCCCATCCAAGTGAGGAACATGAGTAGCTTGAGATGGCCTCTTCTCTACTTACCAGATCAATAATGCTATGGCTTCGGCCCTGAGGGAAAAACCAAAATGCAATGTTGTTTAGAGGGCATGATCCTCACCTTACACATTTTACCTGAGAATGACCTTGACCGAGTTAGTTTGCCGTTTGACCTTGACCGATAATCAATTTGCATCATCGATATGACCTTGTCCAAAAACTAGTCTGAACAAGGCCGTCGACGACCGTGAATTTATGCCAAATATCTGCAAACGAAATCAGCCAGAGATATAGAGCTCGAGCCGATGACGTCATCACGAAAAAATCCGCCATCTTGCTGGTCAAACTGACGTCAAATGACGTCGGCGGCCCACGTGGTGCAGTTTGTCGTCAGCGCAAGTGGAGTGTTGCGTCTTCAACCATGACGCGATTTGCACGTGGCGCACTTTGTCGTTGACCGGCAGCATGGCGGACTGCAGGTCAAACGTGACGTCATAATGAGCTGTGGCTCAAGCTCTATATCACCATTGACTTCTCGCAGCCGATCAACCAGTGAGCGTTCGTTAGGAAATCCCCGCCGGCGATGTGTAAACATGAAGTCTCGCTCTCTTTTGAGAGATTACGAGATTGCATGGAGTCGATCGCAGACGATGGTTTGACTAGAAAATAAACACAAGATATGGATTTTGATGGAACTTTTTTTAGACGCGGAATGAGAAGAGTGTCAAGGTGGTATATCTCCACAGCTTTCCAGATGGTCATGAGCCGAGTTCTCTCCCTCTGCCGACGTGAATGAATACACTAATTTCTTCTCCATTTTCAAGATGAACGCATCAGCAAGAACTCGCCTTAATTACGCTTCCCTCTACTGCCGGTTTTGACAGCTACTGAGTATGCTATTCTTGTGACAGCTACAGAGCTGTTTGACAGCTATAGATGTAGTTCCGGCACGACGTAATAAGAACGTGGAAGATCAAGCTGAGGGGATAATGACATCACAAAGATGGCGACCAGACTTGGAAGTAATGCAGTGAAAACTCGTGAAATGAGAAACTTACAAAATACCACCACTAGGAGGCGCTGTGAGTGGTTGAACGTCTGTTTTCAACGTCTCGTTCGTGTGACACAGTGCAACACAGACGTCTCCTCCGTGTCGAACTGCGTCAAAGACGTCGTGACGCGACGTCATCACGCTACTTTGCTCTGTTTTTGACGTCTTCGGTTCAACCGCTCGCAGCGCCGCCTGTCGGGATAAAAATCCAAGTGGTTTCTTCATTGGCTGAGAAATGAGCAAACCTAGAAAGCCAAACCCTGTTGTGTCGCTGATACTCCTGTTGCTCTGTCTGTCATCAGATTAGAGACTTCAAACCACGCAGTACATTTCCTATTCCTACCGTTGAGCGTGATGTGACTGGTAATAGTCTCGTAATGTCTCGTGGGAATTTGCGAGAAAGGAGACTCGCAGTCGTGAGAGATTAACAGAAGCTGGTTTTATAACCAAAGACGGGCTCATTAAGATTTTATTATAATGAGCTTATAACTCCAGTCCCTCAGCGGAGATCCCTGCGCAATAAACACTCCCGTGTTTAGCCTATCATTAGCCTACACTGTTTTGATACCAGGGAGGTTTAGAATCTGAGAATGAGAACGTCACCGAAAACCAAGAGTCGTGGACTCCGTCATCAAAAGCGCGGTTATTTTCGGCGGCAAGCATCAAGTGGCAAAGTGAGGCCTTCTCAGAGGTAAAACGTCATAAAAAACGACGATAGTCGAGAATTACGTCATCAGTGTTGAGGACTACGTCATCAAAAGCGGGGGTATTTTCGGTGGCAAACATCAAGTGGCAAAGTGAGGCCTTCCCAGAGGTAATACGTCATCAAAAACGAGAAGATGTGAGAACTACGTCATCAGTGTTAAGGACTACGTCACCAAAAGCGGGGTACTTTCTTCGACTAGCCTCTACTGTCAAAATTAGGCCTCTTTTGAGACAATTTGACGTAACCAACGCTTTTCTCGTCTGAACAGTACTCAATACAGGATATTCCTCTAAAAGAGTGCAGCACCTGACGGGACAGCGTCCAAGACGTCCCGCACGTCATTCATGATGTTTTGAGGCGAGACGAAAAAAAATCAGATTGTTTCACGACATCATGATCGCTGAAACAACCGGATTTTTTTTCGAGTCGCGTCATGCGTTCAGAAATGACGTGCGGGACGTCATGACGCTGTCCCGTCAGGTGCTGCGCTCTATTGGAGTGATAGAGTCTATTGAACCACTGCTTTAAGAGAAATGCCTACCTTCTATTCGATGAGATATGCTTCCCCCGGGACCTACTAACACATAACTAACATTCAGAGCTTTGCATGGGAAATGTTAGGTATAACGGCTTACCTTGAGCTCATGTAAGAAAAAACAATTAACTCGAAACAATTCTGTTGGAAGTAGATGGATGGTGGACATGTTGCATTGCAGGAGTTAAAGTAGGATGGATAGCGTGCGATGGGGTAAGTCGTGTAGGTGATATATTTTGTTGAGCCTCTGGTGGGGCAGAGTCGGAAATCTAAGTTACATCATCTCTACGAGCCTTGTCTGTGAGTTAGTAAAGCATGTATGGTTAAGGAATCAAGCATAAAGGTTCAGCTTGCAAATTTAACATTTTTATAACATTTTATAAATGTGGACAGTATCCCTTTAAAAGTCAACAGATTTTCATTCGGACTGTTTCATATGGTAGGCAAGATCCTTATGCATGTTTCGCGCAAATTTTGTTGAATTCCGACTAGTTGATCTTATGATACAGCAGGACGGAATTAATGGGTCCCCC
>NMRB01000330.1:230229-255368 GCA_002633025.1 Notospermus geniculatus | reverse complement strand
CCCCCCCCCACGAATCATGATGAGGCAGCGTCATCGGTGTACATTTGAATAGGCTCGCGTACGTTTGCACATGGAACACTAAAGATGCTGAAAATAGCTGTTATCCTCAGAAATGGAATTCAATGCATCATTCAAGTTGACAGATTAATGTCTCCCCCCCCCCCCAAAATGTTGAAGCGCCTGCCTGTTACCTAAAGCCAAAAAATTCAGGGAGTGAGAGACATCTGGTGGCAACACATGAAGTGTATCCCTCAGTTACTTCATCGTTCGCGGTTAAACCTTTATGTTTGATTCCTTTATGATCGTGTGCTACCTCATCCTTGCGAGTTTTGTTCCCGCAACACGATGTCCAAACTCGTAGACAGTGTGATGATAGCTTTAGGTTGAGTTATATCGAAAACAGGATTTCGTGATTCAGCCTGTAAAACACTTACGAAAGCCCAGAAGGCTCACTTCAAAATTCAAAAAATTTGGAATAAATATTCAAAACTCAGTTATCTGTACTCTTTATTCTCAAGAGGATTTGGTATTTACCGAATAGGAAAACGGGGAAATTCGAGGAGAACCTGTACATTTTGACCCCGTAGGCGCTCCATATACATCAAAGTTTGCGGGGGGGGGACAGGATTCACGACATCACCCCTTTTCTATACAGAAACTCCTGAGCTGCCCCCCCCCCTTGAGACAGGCATGCCGATGGGTTTTACTGTAAAGGCTTCCAAATTTATTCAACGTTGCATAATGAAGACATCTTAAGAGTAAACTTTCATATCATACACCGATATTTCTGATTAAAACACGCATAAATAAATAAACTTGGTGAAATAACGAAAGAAAATTTCCTCAGAATTAATTACTCGGTTTTCGTTCGCGGTATAACGACTCGATTCAGGAGGCAAGATATATCACTGACATCACCATTACTCTAAAGTCCCATGTGATTGTGAGATGTCGCCTCCCTCTAGATGGCGCCACGGAGAAACACGGCCCGGAGAGTGCCGTCATCGATGACGTCATTTGCAGGATTTACCGCACCGATCAGTGCCAACCACGTCAGCCACGATCCGCGCATGCCCGACCGTTTTGCACTCAGAGCCTCGTTCTGGAAATGATGTCCCGTTCTGTGCTGTTCACTGGAGGAATAGCGACTCAAATCCGGTCATGCCTATGTTCTAGTGACAGAAGAGCTGTATGACAACTTTAATTAGCATATCGCGTCCAGGGATGGCCAACATTGTTAAGATCACACTCACGATTCGCGGCTCGTCTGCTTCAGTGAATCTTCCGCTGTTTCTATGGATTATTGTATATTAAAACCCTTTCACTGACAATTGCTCCGCGGAGAATCGGACCGGGTCACGTGATGTTTACGGCGGGAATATATACGACAGAGGGGGGTTAAGATAACGTTCCGAGTCTCGATCCCGACTCCAGAGGACTCTCTTTTTTGGGTACTACGTCATCAAATACAGCGGGATCTTCTCTTCTACTTGGAAACTCCGAATTTTAGCACCTCGGAGTCTGAGCGGGAGTCGGAGTCGGACCAGATCTTAACCTCGCTCGAGGTGGTAGAAATGGCAGTCTCGCGCCCTGGGTGATACTCGAGAAGTCACGAGAACTCGCGAGGCAGGGCTCCAGACAAGTGTAATCTGCCAGCCTGGAGACTGTTTCCAATATCGGTAGCGATTCGAGAGTGCTCATGAGGCCGATGATGATGATGAGGGTAGACTGTGGTCGATACACCGTGTATGGTCTAGTTAGCATTCGATCAGCCTCCCGTGGTTCACTGCTATTAGACCACACGCCCATGACATCAATATCCCTGAATCCTACCGCCATGTTTCATCTGTTGTCACGCTTGGCATGCACTGATCTAATTGGATGATTGGCGTGACGAGTAGAATTGTGGGTAATTTGACCATTGATGGATGGGCAGTAATTGCTTAATCGATATATTGGCAAAAGGAATTCAATCAGCCCGTAATGAAACCACAACGAAGGAATAGGAGACTTTCCTGCCGTTAGAGGGCACCACCAGTTAGCAGTCCTAGAACGTCATGGAATTTGACGTCACAGAGAAGAAGTGCACGCCACAACGTCATCCATAATGAGGTGGCGACCTATCATCTCTGTGTTTCACCCCAACGGTGAGATTGAGAACTAGTCTGGTTTGAACCATTGTTTGGTTTGGGTCAATCCGCCTAGGCCTCGGTCATACCCGGGGGTCACACAGAGAAAAATTCGTTCGCGAGATCTGCCTCAGTCGCTGGTCGACATGGCTAACGATCAACCAGCTGGGTTTGATTGAGTAGATCCAAATCTGTCACGTGACCACAACAAAATGGTCGCCCTTCCGCCACAGTAGTCTTTTTAATATTGCATTCCTGCGTCGCGTTGCTATGGTAACCTGGCCAGGCATTGCTGTGGCTGGCTGGCCGCTGCTGATTTGATGGGGTTCGTGAAATAGGAGGCCGACCGACAGGTTAGTAATGATCAGAAACCATTGAATGTGTGTATTTGGTCATTTGCAAATATAACCGGTCACGTGGTGTAAACAGCTTCAATTCTTTTGACCGTTTTATTCAGTGAACTGAGTCCATTAGCAGACGGTCCATTGTGCTCGCATCCTGTAACGGAGGGCGACATAGAATCAAGTATCGAATATTTTTTTGAAAGCTGTGTGTGAAAACCCATTGCGATAGTCTGACCTAATTCAGGAAATAGAGGTTCTTCACGTGACCGCGGCGTCACGTGACTGCAAAGAATCGGCCATGTTGGCCGTCAGATGGCCGGCGATGAGGTCAAAACTATCACGTCATGACGTTTTTGACGTCATTATCTGTGTGTTGAGCTGTGTTCATGACGTCATGATCTGTGTGTTGAGCTGTGTTCATGACGTCATGATCTGTGTGTTGAGTTGTGTTCATGACGTCATGATCTGTGTGTTGAGCTGTGTTCATGACGTCATGATCTGTGTGTTGAGCTGTGTTCATGACGTCATGATCTGTGTGTTGAGCTGTGTTCATGACGTCATGATCTGTGTGTTGAGCTGTGTTCATGACGTGATTGGAGAATGCCAAAGAGATCACTGAAAAACCGGTTTCCTCCTATGCAAAACACGTTATTATACAGCACACGGCTTTTTCATAATAACTCTTAAAATTTCAGTAGGAGGGTTTTTCTGGGACACCATGTATGACGCTATTTTCTGGGACGCGCAGAAAAACTAGGCATCCTTTACATGCTTCGTCAATTTCAATTCTTTGTACCTGTTCTGTCGCTGTATCAGCAACAGGCCCACTCGAGTACTGCAACCGTCAACAGCCTCGGCGTTCACGACACCCTTGGTACAGTCACTAATTAGATAATCCCCGCAGGCTAGCAAACATCACTAAAATCACTGCTAGTTGTTAAAAGGATGGTTGTGGGTTTGAGTTCTCACGGTCGGCCTGCTGCTGGCGAACATGTCGGCGGACCTTTTTTTCCCTTTTTCAAGATGGAGAAGATAATGCCAGGAGGTATTTAAGCACTGCATTCCAAGCGCTACAGAATCCAATATGGTGGCGTCGACCCGAGACTGACGTCACGGTACTTCCGCCCTGATGTATACTGTAAACAAACCCGGGTCTCACAAATTCAGCTCTCACGGTCGGCCCGTTTGCCGTAAAGATCCTACCACCTGTGCTGATTAAACAATGGGTGACGAACATGTTCCAGGTAGGCCCAGGTAAACTAGGGAACCTGGTTTATAGAGGAACTTCACGTGACGTCATCATTGACGTCACAATTCGCACGTCAGCCATGTTGGACGTCATCTGAAGCTACGAATGCGTTGGACGTGACGTCCAACATGGCGGCATTTCATCGCGGCAGTGACGTCACAATCGTCAGTGGGATTCCTCTATACAGACCTCTCCAGCAGGAGGCCCTCGCTATAAAGGACAACAAAGTTTACTCCTTTCGCCCGGATCCTCAGTAGGCCGTTCTGGATCATATGAATAAAGACTAGTAAATGCTTTTACTTGAATTTTGCGATACAAGTCAGGGCTCGAAAATAGTCTGGAGCTCTGGAGCAATAGCTCCTACTCTCCATTCCAGTTCCGAGTGGCGCGAGGTTTATCAACGATAGCTCCGCAACGGCTGGGCCAAATTTGAGATACCATACATCAATCGATTTGTCTTTTTTGGCGCTACAGCCATCATCACTGTCATTTTCCCGCAATACATGACAGAAAAAAGTTCCTTCACAAATCACAGTTTGTGTTGACGGCCGAAATGGCGGCCATTTTGAAATGACGCAATGCATCGCGCACGTGTAAATTGCACTGAATACCATGGCGAAATGAAATGACATTCTGCTCCAGACAACTGCAGTGTCAGGAGAGAAACACTGCCGGTGTAGCAGTAAAAAGTGTCCCCCCTGTAAAAAGTGTCCACTTCTATTGTTGAATGACGGAATAAGCGTCATGACTATAGAAAACCAATCCCCAGAGATTAGAATGTAACAATAGGATCTTTTGTTCCTGGGACAGTTTTTCCTGGGGACATTCTTTCCCTTTACACCTGCATAACTGGCATAATTTGCATAGGCCTATATTCAATCAAACAGCTTCAGACAAATTGCTGAGTGCTCCAGTGTGAAAGCACCCCTGGAGCTGTTTTTAGCTCCAGGGTGAAAAACCTTATTTTCGAGCCCTGCAAGTGCACTAGGCTGTGCTGTACAAATCTGAAGTTGAAGCATTTGCTAGTCTTTATTCATATGACCCTGTTCTTGCCAAGATCTTATTAAAGACGGGACCCCCCGGGCGGGACCCTCACAGAGAGATAATGGAAATGTGGTGATTTCTATCCATTTTATCTCATTGTGGGACATCTCTCAGATGAGGCACTGAGTATCTACCAGGGCCTCCTTAATAGAGGGGTTGGTCTTTAATAAAGGGGTTCAATCAACTGCAATATAACGTTAGCCAAGGTCTTCATGACGACTTTAGACGCGGCGGGAGTAATATATCTTTGGATGAACGAAGATGGGGACGCTGCACCAGACCCGCATCGATTGAGCTGCTGAGGCTGGGATTGAGTTCATTTCGTGTGATTTATTGGATGTTGAAGGAAGGCTGTTTGGGAAACGCGGTGGGGTAGCGGATGGGCTGCGACTGGTGACCTAGGGGGCGCTGGTTCGATACTCGGTCTGGCCGCTCTTTCGTACCTATGTTGATGATTACTGAATCAAGAAAGCTGAGCGCCAAATGCGATATTAGGGAGGTTTAGAAATCAAGCGATAAACGTAAACGTTAACGACAAGTTTATTTTCGTACCGAAAATGCAATATAAAATATAGTTAATGTGTAGCATGAAAAATAACGTCATCGTAAAATTTGAACGTTTGATTTCTAAACCTCTCTATTATTTGCAGCTCTTTAGGACATTGAGAAATCGATTCTACAGCTGGAGGAAACCAGAGCGCCCGGAAAAAACCAGCGCCGTCAGAGAGTGGCCCTTTTTATCACATGAAGAGCGGGTATCGACAGGAGATTGAACCTGAACCTCAGAGGTGACAGACGCTGATGTTTCCACTGCTCCAATCTGACAAGGAAGTGCTGGTTGGTCAGTTTGTGGACTTCTCGCGAGATTCACGTCGAGACGTGAAGTGACGGAGACGAGAGTGAAGTTTAGAACCAACACCGACGGTAATGACGTCACGTGCTATTGATTTGCGTTCCGCTTCAATGCTGAGTTTTTCAATTGCGCCAACATCGTCAATAAACTTAGCACGAAATTTGCCTGTGGTTGGCGGCGGTGAAATGAATAGAGACTTGCATTGACATCTACACCTATCCTGTTCTCCATGGCGAAGTCACACGAGCATAGATTCTGTGCCCTGCGTGCCGTCAAAATGTTGGCCAGCGAATTAGATGACGTCATCAGGGCGCCCAGGATGCACGTACTGTAAACGGACTCAGGATTTATAAGAATTCTTGTCGACACGAGGACTAACGCTACACCGCTCTCACCACCATGCAAGTGACGAGCTTACTACGATTGTCTTCAATCCTTAGCGAGAATTACTCTGTAGCTGTATCCTCGGTCGAGAAGAAGGGTGGATGGAAGCGTGTACGGGTTGATGATGCTGACATAGTGTGCTTAAACATCAGATAGATAATGTGAAGAGGTGACTACCAGTGGAAGGCAGGTCGTGGAATACGTGCTTGACGAGGGTTTGGCTGATTTATGTCTTTTTTGGATGTTCGCCGAGGTGGACCGGAAAAACAGGACGTGGAGAAGGCATCGGTGTGTGTTTCCGAAATACAGTTTGTGTTGTGGATTTCAGTGGGTAGAGATTATCGTGTTTAGGCGTCTGACGGCCGTGGATTACGGCGCCAGGTAAGATTGTGACTTTCATGTCAGGAAGTGACTGACATCGGGAATCTGTGGGCAGGCTTGTCATGTGCAACGTCGGGAAAACTGTGACGGTTTAGTATATAGGGTGATGGGTTAGGGTATAGACGAATCCCAAATTGACGAAAACGAGAAAGATCTGCGCACTTCCGCCGAAATCGCAAACAGAACCTCGGTCTGAAACTGAATGACGTGACGCACTTTGACTTCGACGACGTTGCGTCAGAGTCGACCATTGCTGAATCATGGATTGCGTCACGTCAGCTGGTTTCAGCTGAGATCGAGGTTGTGGTTGCGATTTCGGCGGAAGTGCGCAGATCTGCGAATTCGAGAATCGTGCATAGGGTGACCACTGTTTAAAGGTCGTTTGAAAATTCAGGAGAAACTTGAGGACATTTGGAGTGATTTTGAAAGCAGAGCATTCAAGTATGTTCTGCCGGTGATATTTTGCAGAAAACCAGGATTATTTTGGAAAATTTATGGCAACGCCGTGCAATCAGGACAAGAATGTATCCTAACAGCGACGTCTGAGATTGAGCGAATACATAATATTATTCAAAATGAATGGAGTCTGTTATCAGTGGAGATATAATATTCCATTCTAATTAATAAATTTTTGATTTATTCGTTGGGAGATATCCAAAGGATTTATCACACGTGACGAGATTACAGACGAGATAACAAACGTGATTTGGATATGTTGTCTCCGTAGGGAACGCGTGTTGCGCTTCAAAGAAGCCTCACGTCTGCCTTGGTCAGATTTTGATCGCGGCTTTTCTATCACGGTTTTTACATCAACCCTCGCAGGCCTATCCCCTCCCCCTCCGTATGCATAATCGCGCACAGGTAATTAGTCTACTAAGGAGCAAATATTTCACTCACATTAAATCCAACGTTGTACATATAAATTGACGATTTGACTCACTGTGCTTCTTTGTATTTCAGACTCCGCCGATTGAAGACGCAGCCGACGATGGCTCGCGATTAGAGCGACTGGAGCGCCGCCTGACGGATAAGCTGTGGACTAAACTTCCTGTCCTCGTGGCGTCGTCTGCATGACGGATGTCAACCGCCAGAAATTTCTAACTGAAAGTGACGAATCATGTTGGATACAAACCTGTTCTGTTGTTCGGATATATTTTTTCATGATCTGCTTGAAGAAGAGCCCGTCTGCGGTCTCGGGTCCCGTGGATGACGTCACGTGTGAAGCATTTTGACTTGACCCGAGCGCAGCCATCTTGAAAACATGTCCCGAATTTGCGTGAACCAAACCGTGAATGTCAGATTCCCAATCGGAGCCCCGATCGCCAGTAACGTCCTCGAGGGATTCCAACTCGGGGTCGTCGTCTGCTCGCTTGGCTTCGTGGAGTTGCTTGGAATGGCGCTGAATTTTCTCGTCCTTGCCGTGTTGTACCGAGATCGCAAAAACCGTGGTTGTGCTCTCCTTGTCCTGCAAGTCATGACGGCAGTGGATAACTTCTACCTGGCTTGTCATTTCGCCGGGACGTGGCTACCGGCTTTCTTACAATACGTGACGTACGGAGGTAGCAAGTGTCTGATATCAGATTACACACGCTTTAGGCTGACGTCAGATATTTATTTTAAGACAATTTTGAATATTTCGCGGGACGCTGTTAACTGGATGATGATTGTTATTGCCGAGTACTCGTCATTTCCGCTGTGTTGCCCTGGTTACGCGTCAAAAAGACTCTATAACATCCTCTTCGCCATCATCGACATGTCGGCCTGCATGCTCATGGTCCTGGCTTTAAACATTTTCAAATTTATCTGCAACACGCGGCACTGTCCAGGCGTGTCCAACATCAGCATCGACAAGGCCACTATCCTGGTCCCCGTCTCCTGTGTTATAGTCATGTACGTACTACTCGTGACACAAATGTACATAAGTAAAGGCACGACGACTGATCCCAGAGGCACGCCAGTCTTGGTGCAAGTTAGACGAGCGTTCGCCATTTTGAGTCTATATATAGCATGTGAGATTCCTAACTTGATTCACCATATGATGCGATGGGATGTCTGGGAGACCAAGACCCTCCCGGGGGGAATGACAACAGTGTACGCAGTGTCTTACATCGCTCTATTCACAAAACATATCAACAGTTCTTGCAAGTTCTTCGTTTACTGTTACATAGGCAAAGAATTCAAAGGGATATTGAGGCGGTTAATTTGTGATGATTATGATAATGATTCACTGGATTGCCAAGAGATGTCGCCAGTGTTGCTATGCGACCAGGACAACAGAGATGATTGCATTGATGACGCAGGCCAACAGAAGTTGTTAAATGACGCTGACGCACCCTGCGCAGTCGCACATCAGGTAACTGTCGTATGATCCGAGTAGTTCAGTTTTGTCGAGCGTGACGGAGGTTGCGCCCTCTATCGGTGCTGCCTTAATGAACAAATGGCGCGTCCACTTTCGCAGCATAAAATTTCATCTTACAGGAGTAGCCCTAGATTCATTGGGCACCTCCTGGAAACGGCTTCATTGGAGCTCAGCGACGTTAAAGCGAATTGATATCGAAAAAATTTGATTTAGAAATAGAATTTGAAAGGGGACGCATTTTCTGGAAAAAATGTAAACAAACTTCTCCAGAATGTCAACAAAGAAATGTTCGTGCATTCTGATTGGCTGAAATTTTGTGTTTACAAACACCAGCCAAATATAAATAAAATCTGCTATCAATTTGCTTTAACTGGAGCCCGCAGCGCCGGAAATCATCAAGTGTTCGGGCCTGTGTTCGCCACCTGGTGGTGATATCCTGTACTGTTCTATTATCCACCAGCTTCAGCCTCTACACTCGAAGACGTTAGCGGTTAGAGTAGAATAGACAGATTTTTTCACTATATCGTTGTATTATGTCAGGTTGTGAGATACAGAAGATATTTTACAATAAAATAATTGATATTTAAAGGGCCACAATATTTCCACTTTTTGTCGACAGCCGGTGCCACCGGTGTGACTGCATCATTCTCCAATACCGTTTTTTGCCTTTTACCCCATGTGTTGGAGAATGTATGATTACAAGACATGCCTACGTGGATACCCTAGGAACGAGAGTTACTCTACATGGGGCGAGGTTGATAAGCAGTACTTTAACAACACTGTCAATAGAGGTCTCCCTTAACACGGGTATGTTCAGCGCAGGATAGGGAGGGAATATACTTGATGTGAATCGTATGATATTTCTACGCACTCTCACATATGCGGCGCGGTATTACTATGATGCGTCTACATATACAAAACGTCTTTGTCTCCGAGATTTCCTGATCTTTGAAAACCATCTATAAGTAGTAGTCATCAAAATCGTCAGAGTCATATGGATCGTAATCATCATAATCATCATAGACAGCAAAATCATGGCCAAGGTCAAGGTCATACAGAAAGTTACGATTTCTTTTAATTTCGACAAGTGAACTTAAAAGGACTGCGAAACTATTCAGCCCTGTCGTCTGCCCTTGTGTTCGCCTTTTCCCAGGTTTCTTTGCAGCTGACTTCCGCTTCTGTGGTTTTGTATTCTTACCGGTGGCGCCATCTACTTCCTGCCTCGGTCTCGCCTGAAACGGGTACTGCCTCACTGTTTTCTTCACGACAGACGACGCCGTCGACGGTCCATCATGCAACAGCTGCATGTGGGATCTGGTCTGGTTCATCTTACGGACATAATAGTAGACGTTCTCAATCTGACTCGGTTGGTATCGAGGCAACAGGAAATTGACGTCACGATTGAAATATAGAGGGAGGCACTGGCGGTGAAGCACGTCCTCCATCTTCTTAAAGACGTCTAAAAATCTCTCGGCCAACTTCATGTCGTGCCAGTCGGCATTGTTCGGGATTTCATCCATTAAATGAAGAAACAAGGTCTTGTAGAAATACGTGCCGAGGCTACCAAGGAGTTTGTTTTTCCCGGCGAATGCCTTGACCAACTTCCAACATTTTTTACGGCAGTCAAACACCGATTCTTTCTGAATCGCACGAATCTTCATCGACTCTTTAACCGCGTTCGATTCATGCCACAACAAAGCCATCGGGTTGACCACGCCCACGAATCCCTGCTGCGGTATCATTGGATGTCGCTTAGCAACCAAAGAGGGTGCATTCATTTGACCCGAAAACCTGACCTCCAGGACGAAGTCAAGGTCAAATTTCTTCTTGTCACCAGAGGGCGTCGTGTATTCAACCTGCATGTACAAAGACGGCCCTTTCACGCCAGCTTTAACCTTATCTACACCCGGCGGTGTTTTGAACTTCTTGATAATTTTGTGGATTTTTCTCTGAAGGTCCCGGATGACGTTGCCAGGGGCGATATATTCACCACTTTCGNACACCCCGGATTTCTACCTATGGGGGCTACTCAAAGACAATGTCTGTAGGAATAATCCCCAAAACATTCACGAGTTGAAGGAGGCCATAACTGCGAAGATTCGTGAGATTCCAAAGGAGGAGTGCGTTCGAGTTATTGAGAACTTCGCGCGTCGTGTTCAAGTGTGCCGCCAGCGCCGAGGGGCTCATCTTGAGCACATTATGGAAAGACGTCATTAAACGGAAAGTGATAAGCCCTGACTTATGAAACTTGGTGTGCAGGCCTTGCATTAAGTTGAGATAACATGTGTGAAGTTTGGTTGCTGTAGCCTGACAATTAAAGTTTTTATTAACATTTTCATGGGTCTCATTTTTTTTGGGTCACCCTGTAATAGTACATGTACTAAAACGAAGTCTTTACATTATATATTCCACTGTTGCACACTTTCAAAACGCTTCACATTACATGTATCACCCCAGTGTCTCCAGAGACTGGGGAGCTCAAGGAGCAGCTCATTCAGCACATCACTTTGATCCTTTCAGACCAGTTGAGAGTAGAGCCTACAACGTGCATGTTGTCCCGGTTGTCCGGCTTCAGCGTCCTACGCGGGCAACGCTTCAACCAGCCACCTCTCGATCAGTCGTGCTCCCCACGCACGTGGAGAATGGGGAACCCGCCCTGCGGTTTATCCCGACAGGTCGGCGCTGCGAGCGTTGTGACGTTAGTGTGCGGGTTCCTCATTGCGGTTGTGTTAGTCATGTGGCTCTCATCTGGCTGGTTGCTGATAATGGGGAGGAGGTCCACGTGATATTAGCACAAGAGGTGGCCTTTGGGCCTGAGATTTGATCTTTAAAAATCATCTAGAAGTCGAAATCGTCATAAGGGTCGTAGTCTTCATAGTTGACATCAACATCGTCATAAGGGTCATAGTCCTCTCCAACGTCAAGGTCATCACCAACCCCAAGGTCATTCAAGGTCATATATTGGATGCCGCCGACTTGATTCGGTCTGAGCCTCCTTACTTCACTTTCGATCGCTGAATTATAAACCTCGGCGAGCAGTGCTTCAAGTGCTCTTGTCTGACCTTGGCTCGAGGTCGCCCGCTTTTTCCCAGGTTTCTTTGCAGCCGACTTCCGTTTCTGTGGTTTTGCATTCTTACCGGTGGCGCCATCTACTTCCTGCCTCGGTCTCGCTTGGAACGGGTACTGCCTCACTGTTTTCTTCACGACAGACGACGGTCCATCATGCAACAGTTGCATGTGGGATCTATTCAGGTTCATCTTTCGGACATAATAGTAGACGTTCTCAATCTGACTCGGTTGATATCGAGGCACCAGGATGTTGACGTCACGATTGAAATATAGAGGGAGGCACTGACGGTGAAGCACGTCCTCCATCTTCTTAAAGACATCTAAAAATCTCTCGGCCAACTTCGTGTCGTGCCAGTCGGCATTGTTCGGGATTTCATCCATTAAATGAAGAAACAAGGTCTTGTAGAAATACGTGCAGAGGCTGCCAAGGAGTTTGTTTTTCCCGGCGAATGCCTTTACCAACTTCCAACACTTTTTACGGCAGTCAACCACCGATTCTTTATGAATCTCACGAATCTTCATCGACTCTTTAACCGCGTTCGATTCTTGCCACAACAAAGCCATCGGGTTGACCACGCCTACGAATCCCTGCTGCGGTATCATTGGATGTCGCTTAGCAACCAAAGCGGGCGCATTCATTTCACCCGAAAACCTGACCTCCAGGACGAAGTCAAGGTCAAATTTCTTCTTGTCACCAAAGGGCGTCGTGTATTCAACCTGCATGTACAAAGACGGCCCTTTCACGCCAGCTTTAACCTTATCGACACCTGACGGTGTTTTAAACTTCTTGATAATTTTGTGGATTTTTCTCTGAAGGTCCCGGATGACGTTGCCAGGGGCGATATATTCTCCACTTTCGTTTAGAAACGGATCCATCGCCGTCTTCATAAATGTGAATCTCTTCTTTACCAACCAAAACCCCGGGGCGTTCAGCTGTCTCCCATCGACCTCAGCAGTGCGGCCGTCCACAAGTTCCCATATGTAGGATGCCAGGTTGATCGGAATCAGCATGTCAAATTCATCGGGTGGCGCCACCTTCAGGCCGTCGAAGGAACTGCCTGTAATCAGTAACAGCCATGCGTCGTATAATGTGNTGCCCAACCAAGGCTTCCTGTCACTCCTACTATCGCTCCGTCCACCCTTGCCGACCACCGTAGCATTTATCGCTCGCATTTGCCGCCCATGAGCGTGGCGGCTGAAGCAGCCAAACGTTACTGAAAGCGCGGTTTATGACGAAGATAGGAACATCGTGAGGTTTGGACCGATGAAAATCTCAAAATGAAGAATAATCTAATACGTTAATGCATGTTTTATTCACAAAACATTGGATTACACGCATTTAGCATTGACAGTGGTGGGGGTGTGTGCGGTACATGGAACGACCTGTCTGCGAGCAGGATGACAAACGGTGGTCGTCAAGGGTGAAGGGAGCGTAGTTCGAAGGGCGGAGTGACCGGAGGCCTTGATAGTCAAGATGTTTCAGGTTATAGAATTAACGCTTTAGGCATAGAAATGTGTTTCAGGCTTACAAATAAATCTTATGTACACTGAATATTTGCGGACATAACCGCCCATAGGAGGCATTCTCAGGCATGACACCTGCATATCAAAACAGAAATTGTTTTGCAGCCGCGTCGCGTCGCTGCGTGTTCTGTGTATTAAACAGGAACTTCTTTCCTTAGCGGTTTTATCAGGTACTAATCGATGGCGCCAGCGCCATCTACCGGTCCTATCCATACTTACCAACAGGGTCTATAGTAGCTGATAAGTTCATTTTCTTGAACTCGAACCGCTGCCTGAGGTGATCCAGGAGATGTTTGCTGATCATCTTCGCTTTCTCCTTCGCCTCCTCCATCTCGGCCTCGTTCAACTTGACGTATCTTTCAAAGTACTCATCAAGACACTGAAATTGACAATGACGTCACAATGGTCACGTGACTGAAAAGAATCGGCCATCTTGGCCATCAAATGACCGGCGACGACGTCAAAACTATCACGTCATGACATTCTGACGTTACGGTGTGTGTTGACGCTGTGTTCATGCCGTGACAACGCTTGACGGCCAATATGGCGGCAGCGGCATCGTGTCGTCATGTAAATGTGAAGAAATCACGTGACGAAACTCAATAAAGCTACTTTTATTGTTGGAACATTTTGCAAGCAATTCTGTTTGCCTTCGAACCGCCGCCACGGTTTCTATGGTAACCTAAGGAATCCTGAATTAGGGAATTCCCAACTGCCGTCTTAGGAAATCCCCAATTGACCGGTTTTGGTTGCTGCCTCTTGAAGTTCACCGAATCCCGCAAGGTGTCGTCGCAATCGAAAACTTACTATTTTCAAATAGGCATTTCCATCATTTTTCACGTCATTCATGGCAGCAGTGGCGCCATCTTGTTGCACTTGCTGGAATCAATACAACCAAGGAAAGTTTGATGTGTGTTCTGCCTCGTAACCGGTAACCGGTAACTGGTCTTTTCATCAAGTTTTGCCAATGATCTTTTTTAGAAGTCGGCAAATATTCACAACTTTTTTCAAAAATATACCGTCATGAAAGTTGCATAACCCCCCCCCCCCTCGTCTACAAAACGATCTGTCTTATGGGAAGGCCTAAATGAGCAGTTTTAGAATTATAATTCGAGGCCAGCCTAGTAGAATCCATTCAAGGTGTCCTCACCGTTTTCAACTGGCAAACTCCACTGTGTGACGTCATTTCCTGTGACGTCATAAATCTCCTTCCGCACGAGCAGACGATGGGGAAGAGGTCACGACCTTTATGGAATTTGTCTTCTTTGTCGGTCACGTGCTGCTGCAGGGATCGTGACGTCATCAGGTCATTCTTCCCGCAGGTTTCACACGTTTTGATTGGCTCAAACTTCTGCTCATTTGACGCCATTTTCTCGTCACGTGACTCCTCAACGATGGTGAAATTTAAGGTGTTGTCCCCGTTGCTTTGCTCAGAATTTTATTCGATTGTGTTGTTCAGACAGAAATAGCTCTCTGGAAGAGACGTTTGAAATGACGTCACAGCGGCAGCCATCTTGAATTGCACAGGGGTTTCTGGCGCCACTGGTGATTTCAGCCCGTGGAAAGCCACCAAGCCCTTGTCGCATTAAAGTGGGCCTATAGAGGCTATGCACGTGACGTCATCAGCGAGGTGACGCCATGTTGGATGGAACGTTGTGCCATGCTGACGCAGTGCATCTGACCACGTGCTCCGTCCATTTTCCATCCAACACGTGGCGTCATACCTATTGATGACGTCATTTGATGACGTCAGTGCATAGCCTCTATAAAGGAACTTCACGTGACGTCATCACTGACGTCATAATTCGCACGTCAGCCATGTTGGACGTCATCTGAAGCTACGAATGCGTTCAGGACGTGACGTCCAACATGGCGGCATCTCGTCGCGGCAGTGACGTCACAATCGTCAGTGGGAAACCTCTATAAACCTACAGCATAGAGTGACGTCTTGAATGAATTTGCATGAGACGGCAGCCAGCTTCTTCACACTCCAGACGGCATTCAACGGCTTTACGTAGTTGTAACCAAGGCCGTAGTGCCACGATAATTTTATGAGGGAAGGAGGTGCAAAGTAGGCCTAGGCCTACATTTACCCCACAGAGGTCTGCGCCTACCTAGGCCTTTTTTTGTGGCAAGGCGGACTATGATAAATGTCACGTGAAACATGAAAGCAATGGCACTTGACTTTTGTTCCTTCCTCCACTCAGTAGCGAGAGGTCAAGAGATCGACTCCCCCACCGGCACGAGGCAAAGTACCAACCAAGTAAAGAGGTAGCCTACTCACCTTTTCCTTGTCTACCTGAACTATGATCGCCAGATGACATGACCGAAACCGATACAGAAGATGATCGTCGGGAAGCAATCGGAATGTTTTCCCGCTGATTCGGTGAATCCGAGCCCGCCAAAACGAGGCCGCGTCACGATCACCGGTAGTAGTCTCGAGCATTGCCGCTGCCGTGTCACGGTTCATGTGCGAGTCGATAAAGCGCAGAAAAAACTAAACTACAATGGAGTTGAACTACATTTATTGGTTTTATTGTCATGTACAATATGTTGAAAGGCAAACATACTTCCTTGAGCAAGAATAGGGGCATGAATTTGCGTCATCAGAGTGTTTGCCTTAGCAACGACAACCTACGAGTCTCGCACAGACTGGAATTCACAGCTTGGCATTCCCCATACCCTTTCACGATTTACCTCGTCCCTTGTATCCTCCGCCAATGCTAAAGTAGTACGAGAAGCACTGGGAACGAGGATGCAAGAGAGCGCGCCGCGCAAAAATCGTCTTTAGTTATACTAAAGCTCGCTAGATGTCTCTTCGATCTTTGTTGAGGCGATCCGCTTCTGATATTGTGGGCTGTGCCTCTCTCAATTCCTTCAAGGGTCAGTTGAAGCCCCGGGGTTGAAGCATTTTCTTTTCTGTGAGGCCTTTCAAGCGCTTTGAGCGGCCAGTATTGGCTGGATACTGCGCTATACAAGACGCATGTTATTATTATTATTATTATAATGTGTTTATAAATCTGTTCTGGCTGTAAAAGGGTTTAAGCCCTGTAGATTTGAGACAAGAGCGATTTTACACCAAGATAATCATAGCCATGGTGGTGTTAAAGTTAGTTAGAGAGAACTTGGAGGAATTATACTGTCAGTATAATTCCTCCAAGGAGAGAAACAGTGGTTATAGCGAAAGGTTAGGTTGATTCAGGCAGTCAGGTCCGTGGATCCTCACAACCCCCGTCTGACGGCTGCTAATGGCTCTCAAATAAATAATCAACGACGTCATGTACCAATGAATAAGAAAGTAACCAACCATGCGTCACGTGACCCGGACGCTTTCCTTGTCGACCGCGGTCTGCCATCTTCACGGATAAAAATACAAATGATTAAAACATGAAAGGTCCGAATACTGTTTTAATGCCCTTTCCCCTCCATAAAAAGCAGCCCTTCAAAGGGGCCGATTTTTCAACAACTGATATATAATACCGCTTTTTAAGAACGTCAATAATTTTCTCCTGTCCATTTCCGGCAGTATTGATCCCGAATTTTTGAAGGTGTACATTTCAAAGAAGTGATTACCTACCTGAAAGGTGGGGTGGGACGAAATTAGCCACTGTCTTAGAAAAAAAATCAGTCTGTTTTTATGTAATAGTAGCGATGTGTTACGCAAGAAAATTTGATAGATGTGCGTTTCATCGTCAGGTTTAAATAATAAGGTATAAAACAAGGTGATCGTTACAAAAATAGGTCTTACTTTACCTGGAATAGATCAAGACAACCTACCGTTATCAATAATGTCCGTAATCCCTTTCTTTACAGTGTTTCTTGCTAATGGGTATGACGTCATAATGGGGTCTAAAAATGGTCGTTAGATACCACGAGAGAACTAGTTCCGATTGGTTAGTGATTCTTAATTATCGACCATTAACTTTTCCCCTTGGTAACGAAACAGACCGAGTATTCGTTACCAAACAATCATCTACTGTCGGCTTCTCGACCTGTATACAGGTTAATCGTATTGTAAATTCATTAAGTGGTTATTATCAAAACATTTTTTTATTATTTATTTGAGAAATGAGAAAGCGGGTTTGGAATGAAATACAACACTTATCAAACGACGATAAAAATAATCCCTAGGGACGAGGTCGCTAATATTTCAGTTACGTCATTCTGCAGCCTCGTTTTGGTAGTTTCAGCCGAGACGCAGGATACCAACCTCGTTCCGACGATTCATACAAAACAGCTCAATCATCTCCGCTGGGAACGAGGTTAGTTGCAGCACTGAGCGTTTAAAAGCGCTGTCCAATGAGAGTTTGAGTTAATATCTACCACGCTTCACGAGACTACAAGACCGATCACTCAAGTAACTTAAACCAATTTGCCAATTTGCAAAATGGATAAACTTGTCGTAAAGATTCTTGCCGTTGTTTGCTGTTGCACGATGGTTCTATTTTGTTTGACGAACGCACAGGCCTTTGACAAAGGTAAGTTAAACTTTTTTCACGAGTTTTTTTTCATATTTTGCACGAGTCTAAACCCCGTCTTTAAATCAAGATATAGCGTCGTCATTTTACAAACTTCGATTTTACAAATTACAAGAATTTACAGCACCGGAGTTTAATTAATCGGTATTATCCTTAAAGCCCTAGTAGGCCTACCCCCTAACTCTCGAAAGTAACTTTGTAAAAATTTTACAAAGCTACTTTCGAGAGTTAGGGGATAATGCTGATCAAGATGCTTTTTGGTTCATTGAAAAATTCCAGTTGGTTAAAACGTTATAACATATTTCATGGATTTGGTCACAAGAAGATGGGCGACCTAATTTGATGACGTCATTGCAGGAATTTGAAAAATGAGCATGCATTTTAGTGACTAAAATGGACATACGCAAATATTCATGTGAAAGAATGAAGTCAGAAATTTGTCTGTTGGTAAATACATGTATGTAAATGAAAATTAACTTCATCGCCACATTGGATGGCTCAGATTCGATTTCATTTGTCCCTGCAATGACATCACGCATAAATTAGCATTTATGAAAACAATAGGAGAACAATAGCCTTGAGGAACTCCTTTACGTTGAGGAGCATTCTAAAATACGGGCGGCCGTCACTTGGCCCTGACAAAGGGGCACTGTGTTCTTCCCTATCCTCCGCTAAACATACCCGCGTTAAGGGAGACCTCTATTGGCAATGTTGTTAAACTACAGCTTATCAACCTCGCCCCATGTAGAGTAACTCTCGTTGCTAGGCTATGCATTATTGTATTGTGATCATACATTCTCCAACATACTGGTGGGGCGAAAGGCCAAACTATGGTATTGGAGAATGATGCAATCACCACCGGTGGCGCCGGCTATCGACAAGAGTGCCAATATCATCATCGTAAGAGACTCAGTCGCTTTAAGGGCACCGCACACGAGCGACACAATCTGGGCGACCGCCTACGAGACTGGTGGGGCGACTAGACATCAGCCAATCAGAAGCGCCAAATCTTGTCGCTTTGGCGGTCGGAAGCCAAGTCGGCCGACAAATCGGTCAAAATTGTCGCTCGTGTGCGGTGCTCTTTAGTGTCGTCTGCCATTCGTACGGTACTTTGGCCGTCCAGCGAGACGAGATCATGTAAAGTAGGGGGAGACTGACACCGTCGGAGAAATCGCCTACAAACTCACTCGAAAAAAAAATTGAATCTCCGACCTGGTGACGTTGGTCCGTCCCCGGTGCTGCTCATGGTGCGCCTGTTATCCATTCCTACATAAAAAGTTTATATTGAACATCATGGATCCTCCTATAGAGGGCGCGGTGGGGCAATGGTTTGAACGTCGGGCTCGTGATTGGACATAGAGTCCGCGGGTTCGATACCCGGTGTAACGGTACAGAGTGTCCCCCTGTAAAAAGTGTCCACTTCTATTGTTGACGGAATAAGCCGCATGACTATTGAAAACCAATCCCCAGAGATTAGAATGTAACAATAGGATCTTTTGTTCCTGGGACAGTTTTTCCTGGGGACATTCTTTCCCTTTACACCGGCTCCATTGGTTTTGAAAGGAGCAAGTGAGTGCTGAATGAGATGGTTTCCCAAGAATGTTTCTGGAGACTGGGGTAATAGAGGTTCTTCATGTGACGTCACATTCCATGACAACACGATGGGATGCCGCCATATTGGCCGTCAAAATGTCAAGTGACGTCACGGCATGAACACAGCGTCAACACACAGATCGTGACGTCACAATGTCATGGCGTGATAGTTTTGACGTCGTCGCCGGCCGTTTGACGGCGAACATGGCCGATTCTTTTCAGTCACGTGACCGTCGTGACGTCAGTGAAGAACCTCAATAATGTCAAGCGCTTTAAGACGCTTTCCAAATGTCTAACTTCCTCACCGACCCATTCATAACTTTTTCTTTTAAGTCCTATCAACACAATCCGAAGCTTAGCTTTTTTTAGAAGAATGATTGGGAAATATCAATTAGCGTTGCTATACACCAATTATCACATGAGCTGCCAATCATTATCAAGATCATCCGTATTACCGTCCATTAAAAGCTTTCTGGTGATTTTCCCTTTCAGAGGCGAAAATCTCGCGAATTAATCCCGTCTCCAGGCACATTAAGTGTACAATCACCCTTCTTAAATTACTAGATATCGGGACATTGGCCCAAACCTGGTCTGACTTGTCAGATTTGAGAGGTATTATGGGTGGAATGATGATGCACTGGGGACTAGGTTGAGAGCAGTTGTATCAAAAAGGCGAACTGGGATTAGACGAAACGTTATATAAACAGCGAAAATCTGTGTTTTTTGCAGTCACTCATAATACTATGATCGGTGTTACAATCCAAGTGACCTTTTGGCGCTATTTATGCTAATTATAAGAGATTGACTCTAAAATCCCTCGAGAACTGACGAGACCAGAGCATTACCATAATACAACCTATCCTTTCCTTGGTGTCACGTTAAAGGTAAATTCAAGTTGACTGAAAAATGATACCTTTACTCACATAATCTGAGAGCCGATAGCGAAAAGACACGCGCTCAATTTGGAGATGTTTTTCTATATTTAGTGATGTAAGCTGTGAACCGTCACGTTTCTTACGTAAAATATATCTCCTTTTGTTTAAGGTGCGCACTGACGTAACAAGTTCATAATCTGATATTAAGGTGTAGCTTGCTTTGATGTTGCAAGACACTCTTATACTAATCCAGTAATCTAATAATTACGTTTTTTGCTGAAATTAAACAGAGTGCGGTATAGAAGTTCTCCACTGACGTCACGTGACTGCAAAGAATCGGCCATGTTGGCCGTCAAATGGCCAGCGACGACGTCAGAACTGTCGCGTCATGACGTTTTGACGTCACGATCTGTGTGTTGACGCTGTGTTCATGCCGTGACGTCGGTTGATATTTTGACAGCCAATATGGCGGCATCGTGTTGTCATGGAAATTCATTCCGGATTTTAGTTTACCCCACGATGGCTGGAAATAATGTTTGGGACATTCTTTAAAGCACAGAATCTCCCGCGAAATTTGGTAAACAACGCGAGCTGCAAGTGGAGGCCAAGTGACCTTTCCCGCGCAATCAAAATCAATTGGTTATCGTCGTTATAAATAAACTGATAAGTTAATAACAGTTTGGCATAAAACGTGGAATTAGGAACGGGACATTGCGCGCTATGAATGGCGTCACGTGGGCGTATTGTTGGCACGCAACGTAATGGCGGAAATCGAGAAACGCAGACGATGAATCAAAGAGCGAGAAGTCAGATGTGATATCACGAGATTAAGGATATTAGTCAAAGATTCAGAAGCACTTAAGAATTGATACGCAGTAAATGAAGGTCGGGTATAAATTTGAGATCGCTTTTGTGGAACAGAAGATCGATTGAATATAAAACAAGGATTGGCGCATAAGTCAAGCGGCACGTCGACTGAATGACATTCTTAGATAAGGAGTATTAATAACATAAGTCGGGACTTTATAAATGGTTTTATGTGTTGACAATAGGGGTCGGATGTCAAAGTAGTGAACCCTCGGAGGTCGCGCACTTTAAGCTCAGAGACAGATCGAAAGGGCATTGGAGGTTAACAAGGCAAAGGCAATGAAATGAGTGTTTATAAAACCATTGCAGTTGGAGCAGTCACCCTCACTTAGCGCCAAAAGATGGCAGCAAAGTTCTAGCGGACCAATACAAAAGAAACTTCTCAAGAATGAATGATCCATTGAATTGGACCGTAGTGACACCTATCGGTCAACTGACTGACAGTTATTCACCAGTGTCGAGATATTTCTCGTGGTCAGGTGAGATAAAAGTCGAGACCTGTTCCACACAAGTTAACCACTAGCGACACCTATTGCGGTGACGTCGAATTGTCCTCATGCGCATGGCGCAGATACGCATGCGCAGTTTCCGCCAAGATGGCGACCGCAGGCAAAAAAACAGTAAGACTGCGAACAGGAACATGACACGTTAAACTGTCATCTTATTCGACTTCAGTGTCATTGGTTTCCTGTCCCGTGAGAGAACCCTGACGGTTAGGGTAATAGTCTACGTCACCAGGGTTTCTAATTCTTCCTGACAGATCTTGTATCACTTCGTGAACCTTCAACGCGAACTCAAAAGATTTTCCCCAAAGGACAACAAGTACACATTGTGATCAGCTCGATATCTGATCTCACTTCACCTTCAGATTTTTGAAGGAAATTCTTGTTTTGCGATATTTACGAAGGTTTTATAGCAGGTGGGGTCAAATGCTGGTCACGGGGGGGGGGGGCGGTTCTCGGAACTGCATTTTAAGATCGATTACTCTAAAGTCCGGTGTGTGGTATCCCCTCCTACAGATGGCAGCACTGATAGAGTACAAGCAGTTTCAGTCGAGATTGTCTCCAAATGTATTGGACTGGGGTGTCCGAGTAGCGAGTGAAAACATCGGGGCCGATCACCGATGAAGTTCCTGGTTCGAACCCCGCGTAGACACGAAGTGTTGTTTGAGCTCCGTGGCGTTACTGTGAAGTCCGGTGTGTGAGGTCCCCTCCTACAGGTGGCGCCACTGAGGAGAACGTTCAGCCAAATTTGTCTCTAAAACTACCATACGGGGCTCTCAGAGTGGCGAATGAAAACATCAGTGCTTGTCACAGATGAGGTTCCTGGCTCGAATTCTGATGGTGCCTATTCTTCAAGTGACAATGGGTCATATGAATAAAGACTAGTAAATGCTTTTACTTGGATTTTGCAATAGAAATGCACTAGGCAATGCTGTCAGTACAAATCTGAAGAAAATCATAAGCCAACTTTTATTCATAACACCCAATAAGGGCACAACCTATAACAGTGCATGTTTTCTGCGGGCACTACACTTATTATTTGATGATCAGTTGGTTGGGAAAGAGACGTGATGGCCAGAAAGGGTTATCTCGAATCTAAAGCATCCCAGGCCCCAGATGGCACGTGAAGCTCATTAACATTCTATTGACTACATTCAGGAAACCATTAAAATGTCCTTCCCCATTCCCGCGGTCGTTTATCCTAATGCATTATGGTTATTGTGACGGATACCGTTGAATATGGTAGGCATGTCACGGCTAATAAACATTTTCATGCTTTTTGTGCCAGTGTGTGCAAACCGTGAACGGAAACCAGGTGATACTCGTTGTTTAGGCTGCCAAAAGGTGTTTACAGAAGGCACTACTTTGTCTCCCTCCGCGAAGCCGCACAATCCCACAATCCATCATCATACAATGACGGATTCGGTGACGACCACGCTCTATTCTCGCGAGAATGATGTTCCCGCGTGCCGTTTATCCCGCCAGGTCGGCGCTGCGAGCGGTGCGACCGAGGCGACGTCATTGATGTCATTTTGGGTGCTGACGTTGCGTCATGAAAAAATGGCTGTACATCTTTCTACAGGAATAATGAGATAAAAACATCGCCTTTATCACCATCGTATCTCTTCCTTTTAAGAAAAAAGCAACGAAATTGCAGAAATTTTCATCTGCGACAAGATGGTGTAAATTTTAATGTCAGATGAAAAAAAAGAAAAAAGAAGGTTCGGTGGCACCGCTCACAGCGCCACGTCGTGACGTTAGTTCCTCCGGTTCCCCATTCTCTAACACCGGCGCGGACATGATCACTACACCGCGGTAACTCAGCTGAGATCAACCTTATCATGTGACGACCTTGACGGTCAATCAATCAGCGATAAAACCTTCATTGTCCTTTTTCTCGGCTTTTCTCCTGAGCGAGTTCCGCCTTCAAAGATTCCGACGACAAAGTCAAGATCAACAGAATGATTTGCGGGAATTCTAATCATTGCGAAATCGCATCAGATTTGCTTTCAAAAGGATGGACTCCGGCACTGAAGGAAATCGTGCACGGTGTTTACGTCGTGACGACATCAACGGGTTGTGTCGAAAATGTAGATTGGAACGGTACGAAGCGCTGTGGCGGCAGAGCGCGTCCCGTTATTCGCGGCCTTGAATGTCTCGCATCTCGTGACGTCACAACTCTGAGGTGATACGTAACACAAATATGAGAAATGATTATGTTGGTTCAGTCACGTGCTGTATGTACTCATGAACTGCAGTATCAATATTACCTAGATTAAAGAGTACCGCTACATGAATCTGGTTCCACAAAACCTCGGCGTTCTGCCATTATGATCTGCTCACGTCGTCAAGAACAGCGCCCAAGACGCGTATTTATACATCCATTTGATTGGCTGGCCAACCAAAGTCAGAACGACGCACGAATATTACAACCGGAGTTTCAATTCCTCTGGGTTGGGTTGTTCAAAACGGTGACTTCCCATTTCGCCAAATCCCATTTTGCCAAATCCCATTTCGCCAAATTCCCATTTGGCCAAATTCCCATTTTGCCAAAATCCCATTTTGCCAAATTCCCATTTGGCCAAATTCCCGTTCGCCAAATTCCCATTTGGCCAAATTCCCATTTCGCCAAAATCCCATTTGGCCAAAAATTTGTGCTATTTTGGCGTTATCTTTAACGTGGCCTTAACTGCAATGGGCGCCAAAACAGCGATAACGTCACGTTAGTGTATTAAATGCTGTTTTAAACAACCGGACCCCGGTTTGGAGTGTTTTCCAACGAAAACCTTTTCCAGCCACCAGTGCACATTTCGATATTAACAAAAATTCCATAGGGAATCGCAGTACAATCTAAAGCAGATTATAAATTATCAATGAATTTTTCATCTTAAACTGTCATTGACTAACGAGCCCGGGTTTAATTTCAGGCCCGCACTGAATACTCCTTCGGTAGGGATTGGCCGTAACCCAAAATAGGACTTTTTGACTCAAGCTCATTGGTCGCTTTGATGTACACTCTCAGTCAGATCATTAAAAATCAATCAAGACTTCCTTTATCTTCCTGGACTAATAGCTTGTTTTTAGACATCTTTTTGATATTATGTCCACGACATATTTTTATATCCGTCGTCTTAGGATCAATAAATAGATTTCTCCTTTCATAAAGTTGATGGACAACGAAAGATATTTGGAAAAAGACTTTTAATGTCCAATCACAACTCACCCAGCTTTTTGGTCCTGCGCAGACATTGTTGTTGATCATCATTCTCGTCACACAAGTTTATGGTCATGCGCAATATAGTGTTGCTAACTCTGACGTCACAATCCACTTCCGGTTCAACTAGATTTGGTTTTCAACATGGCGTCTGCTGAACGAATGTTCGTGATTTTTGCCTTTTTGTCAAGATCTAGTGAAATTCAAACCAAGATGGCGGCGGTGAAGCACTCGATGTCGCCGATGCTTGCTCCGGTATTCTCTTTACCCTAC
>NMRB01000330.1:207697-230078 GCA_002633025.1 Notospermus geniculatus | reverse complement strand
CCCGCAGAATGTCTGGGTTATGTTTATTTGGAGGGCATTTTGGTTTATTCAACAGGACATGAGTACGCCGAGACGACATCTTACAATTAGACCCAAACACCCGCTGATTACTTGTGCAGATCAGTGAGGATTAGGAAAACAAAATAACCCCCTGGGAAATCAGCGAATTAAGCGTCCAAATTGAGTGGTCAGATCGGCGTCCTTTATCTGCTCGGATTTGGAAACTACTCATCCCCTCTCCACACACTGACTGACTTGGCAGCTTCACGCGGCGTCCCACTACGCCACAAATGCTATATTAGTATACAGACGATTCTCGAATTCGCAGATCTGCGCACTTCCGCCGAAATCTCAACCAGAACCTCGATCTGAAACCGGCTGACGTGACGCCATCCATGATTCAACAATGGTCGACTCTGACGCAGCAGCGTTTTCGAAGTCACTGTCGTGGGGTTGTCTGCGTTACGTCATTCAGTTTCAGACCGAGGTTCTGGTTGAGATTTCGGCGGAAGTGCGCAGATCTTTGGAGTTTACGTCAATTTGAGAACGGTCCAAAGGCAGAAGGTTTTCAGCACTCACCTCAAACATCACCATATCAACAACCCGAACCTGCATTCACCTTTAACCAAGTAATTTGTCGTAATTTCTGTCGCGCGTCCGTAATAACCTCACTTCCGGTGTTGAAACTTCCGCTACTGGGAAGCAGCTGCCGGAAGGAGAAGAATGTATCCTTCCGCGGGACTACATCAAATTACTACGATGCCGTAGACGCAGAATTGACTCACTCTCGGCTGTGGGAGTGGCGTAGTGGAAAACCACGCGCTTCTCACCTAGTTACCCGGGTTCGACACCTATTCTGACCCATATTCCTGTGCTAGGCCTATAGAGGGCGACTCACTCTGACAGCGCAGGTTTTATCCGGGCACTCCGGTCTCCTCCTGCGCTACATTGAATTCGGCCAATGCTGTCTATCGAGATAATAATGCAGTTTTTGGCAAAAGACATGTTTTTCATGCAGAATTTAGATGGAAATGGCAATACTCTGTCGTTTGTACCCCCTTTGAGGTCAGCCCCTCCCCCGGCCCCTCCCTCCCCCTCCCCCAGGAACGCAATAATACGGCCTTGAGTGATAATTAGATAACGAAGGTGATATTTGGTTTCCTTGTTTTGATCGGACACCTTATCATCAGTCGAGGCAGAACTCAAAGCATCAATGACATGTCTGTAAGATTCATTCAGGTTTTTTACACAAACATTTTTCACTCCCGATGAGGTTGTTTATCTTTGATGCCTGGGGACGAGGATGTTTGATGTTAGGTTAGCGATGACGGAGATAAAAAGAGAGAAGAGATAAATACATTTGAAGGAGAACAAAAAATAATATTAAGTGAAAATTGTAAGTGAGGAAGACCTTTAAAGCGAAAAAATGCATTTATGAATATTGTGGGGCAATTTCGCGGCCCGTTTTATTACACAGCCGAGTGTTAATGAATTCGGCAATGCGACCGTTAATGACGTCATTTGCGACTTTTACCGATTCGCGAATGAAGAAGTAAAAACGTGTTAATTGAGTGAAAGGTTTGTGAGGTGTCCTTAGAAACCGAAGGGGAATTCAAGAGAAACATCTGACGGCGACGCTTGCGTGAAGGGAGATTCGAGAGAAGATATGTTCGGCGGTCGCGTGACTTGTTTGTGTACAGTAGCATCTCTCAAAGGATTCGGATGAAAGGTGTACGACTTGGGAGACACGCTGCATTAACGCATGTTCTGACTCCGTCTGATGTCGAACTGAAAAGATGAAAAAAATGATCAAAATATCAGACGTTGCGACGCTAATTCATTTACTGTCACGCCGCAGTTTCGCAGCAAATTGGACTCCCGCGAGAATGAGAGAGGTATTCACTCCTGAACTACACAGCAGGCGTGAAATATATGCAGCATAATGTCGGCTTTTTAAGTGTTCCTTACGATTACACCTAATGAAGGGAAAAATGGAAATGTAGCATTTTTTTTCTCGAAGAACAGTCGGTGAATGCAACTATTGTGTTATTAAGAGAAATCGCTTCGTGCAAGAACATAAAATGTGGGGTTTATGACTGTAATTACATTGACTGAATGCATGAGTGAATACTGTAGTTTTTTACTTTAGGCCTGCACCAATTACATGCGTTCCTTAACGGTAAATAATATTGGGCGATTTTAATGATATGTAGGGGGAAACCTACGCCTTTGAACCCCTGGCTATCAGTGAATCATCCGCAGAGTCGCATTACAAAGAACATTACATTACATTCCTGATCAGAACAGCTCTGATAGCCTAGTGGTTATCACGTCCGCTCAGCAAGCGGCAGGTCCCGGGTTCGAATCCAGCCCGGGCCATATCGGGATTTTATTCCCGGCTCTTCACGTCTTCCCATTTAAATGGGACATTAAAATCTTGCACCTTATTATATCTTTGCAAGGGCAAGTAAAACACCCCATCCAAGTGGGGTCCCCTCGGCGGTATCATGTTCTGCAGGTACTGTGGAGAGTGCTGGCAATTCTGCATAGGCCTACGGCGGCGCTGTGGTGTTTTGTTCATGAAGTTAGATACCTGCTTTAATCTACTCGTTACTGACATCAATGTGACGGTGCAACCCCTGATTATCTTTAAGTACTGGTTCTTCAAAGGCAAGAATTCTGAAAAATGACATAATTTAATGCCAACTCACGTGTTCCTTCACGTCCATCACACGCGACACTTGTTGTGACGTAATAAGTACCCTTGGTAACGTGCCTCGCTTTGACGCGTCTTTGACTATCCTCTTTTCGACGCAAATTGTGTTTTCTTTGTTGAATGATCTACTCAGCTGAATCCTGTATGAAGGTTGATTTACTTGACGATGGATGTAGGCCTAATCGGATGATCAGTGTCATCCTAAACTCCGAGAAATACCCATCAATCACGAAAATATTCATTGATTTTTGATCGATACGATCGGCTCTTCCGAATTGAGAATATCTGATGAAGCGACAGATATCTAAAACTAACAATGTTTGACTTGAGATCTTGTGATGTTTATCTGGTTTCTGAGCGAGATTGGCCGAGTTTACTCCTCGGATGATGGATTTTCGAACATCTGATATGAGTCAAAAACAACATTTTCTGCAGGAAAATTTTCGCAGTTGATGGCGTTGATCGCTGACGCATGAACAGATAAATGAATTCATGACTCACCACAAGCAGACGATACTGTTTATGTTTTAAATGCAGATTAATGCACTTTCCAACAATCAGTTGCAGTGGAAAGTCTTGCAAAAGTCATCTGCACTGTTTGGGATCCAAGTTAGGCTGAAGGGTGAATGTCGTCCACTGTGAATCCTAACCCCTGGTCCCTAATCCCACAACCATTGATAACTGGCCTCCCACCCCTGACCCCTAAAGCCTTCTCCTACCCCTACCCCTAACCCCTGACCCTTACAGTTTTTTACGTAGGCCTATGTATGGGTTTATTGAAATTAGAATAGAAAGTACAAGAGTCCAGGGCCGAAGCAGAGCATTTACCCTGGATACCCTAGATAGCCGTTACCCTAGATACTGGGTACCCTGTTCCATAGGATTAGACGACATTGCAGCTTTTACCCAAGTTACCCGCGTGAGTGAACTCGTGGTTCGGGTCCTCCTCCAACCTCGCACCTACGTCGAGGTTGAATACTGACTACACTAGTACTGGGGACAGGGTTGCCAAGATTTGCTTTCCATTCATTGTCACCAGATTGATCACGTGCCATCCATCACCGGAACAAAAAGGCGACACTTTGTTGGTGCAATATCAGGATGTCAAATGTTTACCCACAATTCAATCGATATCCGCCTGAGGATAGGCTGGAATTCAACCTCGTACCCAGGATCCCGAAGGAACAAAAGGCAAACACCTACAGGAAAACCGAGATTTAAAGCAGCCAGCACTGGGGACGAGGTTTTACTGGAATTTTTTCATTCAATTGAGTTCTCTGAACGGAATGTGTAATAACATCTCCCAGATCGTAAGAAAGACTACATCATATCTTGTTTGAACATCCCCTAGGGTCTCATAAAGACGAGGATGGGTTAGTCACAATGGCTGCTCTGATGAAACATGTTACAGGCTACAATAGGATGCTGCGTCTTCTGTGTTAATGAAATCGGAGACTGGCTGGACCAGTCCAGACTCGTCATCATCTCACGGTAAACAATGATGTTTTGAAACAGGAGACTACAAGCAGCAGTATACTACTTTTCATTTGAGAAACCCATTTTACGTTTTATCCCGCCAGGGCGGCGCTGTGAGCGGTTGTACCGAAGACGTTAAAGACAGTGCAAAGCTATGCAATAACGTCGCGTCATGACGTCGTTGACGCGGTGCAACATGGGACGCGAAGACGTCCTTGACGCAGTGCAACAGTGAGGAAACGTCAAAACAAGTCCAATCGCTCACAGCGCCTCCAAACGGCGCCAGTTTGTAGGTCTCTCAATATAAAATCGAGCCGAAAACCTGTGGTTGCTGACACGTCGTTTCTACTGTAGCTTTCGGAATGTACCGGTATACATCAGATCCCCCCCCCCCCCGGGACTCTATTCCATAACCATCCGTTTAACTAAACAGACCTCGCGAAAACGTTTTTATGAAACAGGAAAATCGGATTTATCCCGCCATGTCACAACAGCGTAAAAGCATTTTGTGATTATCTTGAATAGATTGTGTTAGGTTTGATAACAGAGTCATAAATTTATACATCAACAGATTACTGCGGCGGCCATTTTGGTTTATGGATGTGAGATTATAGTTGACAAAGCGATATTTCGTAAACAAATAAAAACAAAACAATTTCTCCCGCAACCTCGTCCCCAGGCACCCGGGTGTTGATGAAGAGTTTCTAAATCAAAGAGATTTGATTGGAGAGGAAATCAAAGAATTATCGCGGTACGCATGCGCGGTACGCCTACTAAAATGCGACTGTATGCATAATGTTTTCTGTCTCATGGCTGTCGACATAACCTTGGACCTTTCGGCAACCTCGTTTATAGGTTTGCAGACGCGATCAATGTACACTGTATACCACAGCGCTAATTCATGGTGGCGAGGTTGATCATGATTTTGTGTCAATGCAAGCTCGACAAGACTGTTCAAATCTATCTATACTATAAAACGTGAAGGCACTTCCGTCCGTCAGCATTGGCGGCGTTGCGCAGTGACGTCATCAATCACCGTCCAAGTTGGTCCATGTGGCTACTGGCTACTGCTATCATTGGCTATTATCGGGCAACTGGCTCAAACTGTATTTTCGACCTATTCACAACTTATTTCGCCCGCCAATTTAAATTCGTGAAGTGAATTGAAAGCGCTATCTCCACAATGTGATGTCAGTGGATTTCTCCGCCTGCGCTGTTGCCATGTTTACGGTGATCAGCCTCCTGCACATGCCCAGCTGAGCTTGACTACTTCCTGTGAACCGTCTGATGGTCGCNAAAAATAGTGCCAATGGCACTGTGCCCGCTTGGCTTGAAGCATGGTGGTGGGAATCATCATCATCCCCCTAGTGGCAAAGTGAAGAATTGGATTTTGCCAAAAATTTGTCTTTGAGTTGTTACAGCCTAGAGGTAGATATGTGCAAAGTTTCAAAGCAATGCTCAGACCATTACAAAAATTGCCAACTTCGTAATTTCAGATGAACTTTGACCTCTGCTGACCTTGAAAAGTACGTCAAACTAAAAACTCGGCTATTATCTTATGTATTCTCATTAGATATACCCATGATAAAAATTTGACAAAAATTCATCTCTTGGTTATGGAGAAATGGCACTTTCAGTGATTTTGGTTTTGGCCCCCTAGTGGCAAAGTCAAGAATCAGATTTCACCGAAAGTTTGTCTGTAAGTTGCTATAATCTAGAGGAACATGTGTACAAACTTTCAACACGATAGTCCAAACCATTATCAAAATATAGCCCTTTGAAATTTTTCACAAAACGCCCCCTGGAGGCCAAAATAGGAATTCAATCGTGCTCAAAATCGAACTCGACCTAGATCTTAGGCCCATATATACACCCACCAAAGACCAAAAAGATTCGTCAAAAAATAAAGGCGCTAGAGCGCTAACAAACCAAAAGTTTACGGACGTATCGCCGTACGTACCGCCGTACGTACCGCCGTACGTCCTAACGCACGACAGACCACCACTCAATGACCCCAACCACAGCATAAGCCCTGCTGGGCCTTGCGGCCAAGCGGGCTAATAAAATATGGCTTCAAAATGAACAGTCGTCTCCGAATTTCGCAAATTCCGATTTATAGCTTCAAAATGAATGTTGTTGTCGTCGTTAGCCTGATTCTCCATGGACAAGCCCCTGACCAGGCCTGGTTACCATGGACAAGCCCTTGACCAGGCCTGGTTTCCATGGACAAGCCCCTGACCAGGCCTGGTTACCACTTCCCACTCATTTTCTGGCCGGTTAAGCATCCCCTGACCCCGACACTGAGGCCTGTCCATGGAACCATCATCATGAATGTCCTATAATTTTGCTGTTGTATACTACATGTACCTCCCTCCCTTTAACTGGGACCCTTTTTCTCAGCTTTACTGAGACCCTTTCCCTTCCCTACCTGCATGGTCGTTATGGGACCCTGCCGAATTGATAATGGCACTGAATTAGGTTGCTGATAACAACGGCACAGTGAGCGAGAACAGGCGGAAAGTAACAGGCCTGAGCTTCATTAATATTATGATCACTTGATTAATATTAATAACTTCATTAATATTAATTACCTGTGTCAAAACGTATTCGGCAGGGAACCAATCAATTGTTCACAAAATCGACAGCCTCGTTGCCAGGCGCTTTCCTCCTCGACGCACAGACTAGGTGAGTACAGTGCATCTTGGTTGGCGAAGGCGCATGGGAGCGAGGTTGCACATTCTGTTTCCAAGAGTGGCGCCCCCTGGCCCCGGACTAAACAACTGCCCTCCCGTATTTTTTTCAGTAATCAGTGGGGATATCGAAATTTTTTCAGTGACGATTATAACTGCCAAGGAATCGGAAACTTCTGCGGAATCGGACACAAAAAATGCTGCATTGGACTCAAGTGCAGGGTGGCTGGACGATACCGCGCATGCCTGTGGTGAGCAGACGATTTCCGGTCAGCCATGATTTTGGACGGATGGAATAGGTTGTTGTGAAGACTGTTGTGAGATGTGTTTTAGGGATAAACGTATTTTTTGCAACATTACCGAGTGGAATTTAGACCAATGAAATGTCTTGTTTTATTAACTGCGGAATTAGTGGCGTCTTTCTCCAAGAAAACAAGAAACTTTACACCACTCCGTGAATAATGTAAAGCAGAAAATTTTGATTTCAAACTTACATCCGAGGATTCGTTTTCCGAGACGCCCTCACACCCTGTGTGGGGAGACCTTACACCCTGTGTGGGGAGACCTTACACTAATTTGTAAACATGACTATAGTGCGAGACAAACCTGGGTTTTTGGTGCAGTTAATGTAAAAAAATCGATGTGAAATAAAAATATTGTTTATCCAAACATTTGGAATAAAAATATTTTATTGTACTTAAACTATATCGTTCAAATGTTTTTCTGTCCTCTATTCATCGTATCCATGACGTAGGCCCAGGCCTACGTGACCAAGGTGACGTTGTGACGTTGCGTCTTTTTGCCCACCAGCTTCTTCAGCAAAGCAATGAAATTTGCCCACCACCCTTGCGTCATTTGCCCACCACCCTTGCGACGTCAGCAATGGCGGGCACTGTCGCAGTACGTCATGGATACGATGATAAGTCGACATAAAGTTTACAAACATACTGTTACGGATCACATGTTATGATTTTACGAAAATATGCCTAGATACAAAAATACAAGGCCTATGTAGCGCACCCTATTACATCCCTGGCAAGTCGGGAGGTGTCGTGATTTTATTGACGTATTCCACTCATTATTCTTACGTCATCACAATTTTTACTGACGTCATGACGGTTTTTGATGACGTCACTTAACTCTACCGTGGGCGTCGATAGTTTTTCGTCATCTCGATGTTTCTGGTTGGGGTGAGACGGATGAGTGGCGTCGGGGACTAAATAATTTCGAAGAGTCCTTCTTTCGACACGTCCACTTAATTTTGAACCAGTTTTCCTTCATATCACCTTTAAGGCGCTGAAGACGGCGTTTAAAGGCAGCAGGGAAATCCGAAGGTTTCTGAAAGAGTCAGACGAATCACTATTAAGTCGATTTACAGGTTAAAAAGTATTGATTTCATTCAAGCAATCAGCGTCTTTTGTTTACGTCGACGCAGTTTTTGCTGACGTCATCACAGTTTCGCTGACGTCACTAAACACTGATCATCACGAATCTTTACACAACAACTCACCTTTGGATCATCCGGATTAACATCCACTGCGCATGCCCAGATCCATTCAAATAACAAAACTATGAGAGCCACCACGAACCCTACTGCCATTATGTAAAACAGTCCCCAAACGGAGTCCATTTTGATTTGCACAGTGCCGCCACCTATCTTCTGACTACTACCCTTTTTATTTGTACAGTTTGATTTTTTCTTGACCCACTTATCTTCCAACTCGTCGAATTTTCCCGACTCCCGATACAGGAGAATTTTAATGCTGAGTTCGTCCGCATAGAGGGCGCCTTTCTGGACAGCTAGGCCGTAACCAACGTTACCAAATCCACTGTCCAGGACCTGGAGCTTGCAGCGTTGCCCTGAAGTGAAAGAACGGACAGATTCTCGTCAAGACTGTCATGGCGGCGATAGGGAAAGCAAGATGGCGACAATCTGTTCTAACGAACCAAACTCGTCCCTAGGTGCGTTACCTTTCCAGTATTCCAGCATGGGTCGGTCAAAAATGAAGACGAAGGAGCCATTCTGTGACACTGTGTACTCCACCGCCTGACTGGCGTTGGAAAAATATTCACCCCAGATGGCCATACGTCGACCCATCGTCCTGGAAAAGACAATACAACGAAACTGGTTCCCGCCAGTCGTCCATTATGACGTCATCGTCCGAAAAGCAGTCGATGAACGCGTTGATTGGTTGAAAAAACATTGATTGCTCCCTGTGACCAATCAGCGCGTTGGAAACGACGATCACGTGATTATAGACGACAGCGATGAGATCAGGAACTAATGTAGGGGCCTTCTTTAAGCGCACACACCGACGTCAAGTACTATCTATGCTGACTGAAGTTACAGAACAGAGATGGGGATGATGTTTTCAAATGCATAAGATCCTTCTCCAACCTCTCCCCAGGTTACTTACTGATAAGGCTCTCGTGTAGCCATATCGAAGAATGATTTGGGTTGTGTCTTGTCGACGGTGCTGTAGCGAATGTTACTCGACCTGTAGAGGTCTTCTACCGAATTAATCGTGTTCGTCGATGTTTTTATTGTCAGGAATGCGGCCAGGTTGGCTGTGTAGGTGGCGATGATGATGAGGGTTCCAAACCACCACGCTGCCGCCGCGATACGACCTGCAGAGAAAGTGAATAGTGTTAAAGAGCATTGCTCATAAGGGTGGGACATCTGACGGTCGGCAGTAACTTTTTCTTCCGACAGGGCGGCGCTGCGTGCGATTGTACTAAAGACGTTAAAAACAGCAAAGCAATGCAATGGCGTCGCGTCAAGATCTCCTTGACGCAGGGCAACTGGGACTAGACGTCGTAAAGTAGTACAACCGCTCACAGCGCCTCCTAGTGGCGGTAGATTGCAGGTTCCTTATTGATGACGTCATCACCTTCCGTCACGGACAATGGTCAAAAATCAGAAATGAGTTGAGATTAATCAAGGAGAAACCTCACCTGACCACGATTTCGGGTGAACTTCACCACCCTGTTGGAGAAATGACGCAAATGACCAAAAGATGGCATTCGATATACTCATTTCGTGTTTTTCTTTGATAAAAGCGGCATATTCCCATTCGTCGATTCGTCCATCTTCATTAATGTCGATGATGTCCTCCTCGTCTGATTCAAGAACAGCCTTTTTGCCTGCAAGAAGAAACAGTAGTTGTTAGTGTCGTTAAATTGTAGATGCTTGGACCGGTTCATGTGTCCCCGTGTCCGCATTATGCTGTTTCGTCAGGCTCAAAATGCTCCTTTGAAATTATGTGGGGAGGGGAGCGAGGAATAGATTTTTTGTGAAAAAAGCCCTCTGGGAGGCATGTTGGTCCTGTCACAGTGTGTAGGAGGTATAACAGAGGCTACTCACCGTGATGCCCATAGGGGCTTAGCTTATCGGTGACTGACAGCACAATGGCCACGCCCATCGCCGTCAGAATGATGTAAAGCCAAAGCTCATTGGTCAATGGTACCAAGAACGACCAAGGGTTGAAAGTCTCGGCCGGTGTCCCGATCGCCATGCCAATTTGAAGGTCAACGAAAGGTTTTGTGAAGGTCACGACCTTCTCTCTGGCGAAGGTGATCGTCAACGCTGCGGCAGCCATGTCTGCTTTCTGAAATAGTTGCAGTTGTCAAAATATGAGTTGTTTCTGTCGTTAAAAGACCGTTTCCATGATAGCCGAACATTTCACACGTTTTTTCCTAACTGCCCGGAGATCGCCATTGAAATTTTTTTTCAATATCATACGATCTGTTGTTTTTGTCGTTAAATTGACCATTTCCACGACCACCTCCAGTAGCCCAATCGTTTAGCCGTTGTTTTTGTCGTTAAATGATAAATTCCTAGATCCTTTTCCAGGTAATGCAGTTTGCACATTACCTTTTGCTGTAGTTCCCCTATGACCCCAGGCCAGATCCCAGCCTTGTCGCGAGCTGTTCCATACGCCCCATCTGGGGTCAGGTACATCTCGTAGGAAAACGCGAGATCTTTGGCGAGAAGGTTTAGGAGGTCGATGACGATACCAGAAAAACATTCGTTACCAAGGCAACCTCTGACGGACTCGTTCTTTGATGGTTCTTCATAATAAACAAATGGCGGGTCCTGAAGCAGAGGAGATTGGACTGGAGAGCATTCTGGGTAAGATTGGCCTGCAGACCATTCTTTGTGAGATCGGAGAGTAGAGCATTAAGCGACTTTGGACTGCAGACCACCCTATTCCTCGATTGGATTCAGGCGCACTCTAAGTGATATTGGACTGCAGACCATTCTAAATACGATTGGACAACAGTGGAGGGTTTTCCAGAAGTGACCACCAGGTGGCGCCGTACACAATCTCTCAACCTATCATACATACCACAATAGTTACAACTTTCAGCGTCCTGTTGTGTAGATTCCCCACATAATCCCTAACCTCCGCCATTGGCAAACCCCCGACAGATGTCCGCCCGGTGAAGTTCAGCTTGAATGGTGCATTTTCTTTCCAGTGACCAATCTGAAATCAACAGATTTTGGTACATTTTAAAGGGAGACATGCGAAAAATATTGCCCGGCGGGCACAAGTTGTCTGAGTTGTAGCTCCGTCTGTTAATACGCGGTGACACTACGCTATATCACAGGCGCCTGTTGAGCTATCAGTGAGTTTCGAACACTTTTCTAACCAAACGTATCTAAAAAACACAACACGTATCTAAAAACACACCACGAGCTCGTAAATTCGTGAGCTCGGGATGTGTTTTTTACAAACAAGTGTTTTTTGGTTAGATACTTGTTCTAAGCTCACTAATAGCTCTACAGGGGCCTGTGATATAGCGTAGTGTCACTGCGTATTAACAGACGGCGCTACAACTCAGACAACTTGTGCCCGCCGGGCAATATTTTTCGCATGTCTCCCTTTAAGAGCTCTTTCTGTCTGAGTTCTTGAAATGGTCATAAATTCATCGTCGAAAGGACAGATAGGCCGACTGCTCTTTATTTGGTGAGTTGTATAGAGAAAAATCCCTAAAGATACGGGAGTCCGCGGGTCACAACCGTTCAGTTATCTCTGCGTGGAGCTCACGCCGCAGTGCGCATGACTTTATGACGTCATAACCTACCACCTTCCATCCCGTGTTCTCTAATACCACGATTTCATACTCGGCAATAGATGGCGCCCCATACTTGTTGAACTCTATCTTCTTCGTGACGCCATCAAAGGAAGTCTAAAAATAGAAATCCTGCCGTCAATATTTTTCTTTTTACGAATACAATCCCGTATACTCATTGGCTATTGACACAAACAACATTGGCTAGGGATTGGCTGTTGAAAAAACAACATCGTTCAGGGATTGGCTGTTTACAAAAACAATGCGATGTATGGATTAGAGGGTAACAAAAGAATATTCTGTTGTGATTGACTTTCAATACAACGATATGATTGGTCGAAGAAACACACTTTCTGCTCATTGATTTTGCTTTTTTCAAGAAAAGTAGAGGATTCACCTTCAGGAAGTAGTCATAGACGTCACTTCCGGTTGCCCACGTGTCCGCAGGGATCTTGTAACAATCAAATGAAGCAGGAACTACCGACTTGCCGTCCTTGGTCATGTGATGTAGCGCATGCGCAAAGGTGAAGACGGCGTCATAGAAAGCAAGTGCGACATTCTGAAAATATCGGGTGCAGTTTTAAACGGCTTGTTCATCTACACTGCTTTCAACGAATTTATTCATTTTAATGGCGTGTCGGACAATACATCATATTCATGACGTCTATGACGTAATTGAGACATTTACTTGCACGATCCCTGTTCCAGTTACACCGCTCCTTGTCCAATGCTTACCGATACATTCCCCGCCTTTCCCGCTCCTGGGTAGACATTTGGGTCTGCAGCACGCCATCTTTTGTAGAAATCACCAATCTTTCCACCGACAGAGGTCAAAGGTCGAGTTCCCACAATGCCTTTCAGGAATGGTTTGCCGCTGACGGCAGTGGCGAAGTCAGTCTGAAAAAGATGGCGAACCAAGCCATAGAAAACGATGGGCAAAGAGCTCAGCGAAACCAACAATGGTGATCGCTTTGCTGCCGATAGAGGGCGCCTAATAGCGGACATAGAATGTCACCAAAATTGACGTCACAGACGTAAGCCATGGCGCCCACGTCATTATGGATGACGCTGTGACGTGCACTTCTTCTCTGTGACGTCAAATTTCCTGACGTTCTAGGACTGCTAACTGGTGGTGGCCTCTAACGGCAGGAAAGTCTCCTATTGCCAATTGAGAGAAAACTCGAGAGAACTGACATGGAGGTGCGCTTTACCCACCGTTACAGTTATCCCGTCTGTTACCACCCACATCCATCCAGCATCCAGCATCCCCATCCCCTCCGCCTGCTGCATCACGACCAACCCATACTCCGCGTAACAATTTAGAACCACCACCCTGGCGCCAGTCCCTCTGATTCGGTCAAGTTGGGCCTTGACGTCGACATGTGACGCGTTCTTTGTTGCTGTGAATTGTTGAACAGTTAAAACTCGCCATTTTCTTTCTGCTGCCATGGATTGGAACGTCAAAAGTCCATTTATACCTGAATGAAGTGAAATATTGGGAATTTATGATGAATTTCCCGGCTGGTTTGGAAATGGTGCAAGGTTTGACAATGAATTCATGACGTCATCCAGCACCGATTCCTTCTGGACCAATCAAAAGGTAGTTTTACACCAAGTTGTCTGTGGTACGACGAACACACTCAGTAAATTTGAATATGCAAATTCTTACCATAGTCCGTATCATCCGTCAAAATGGCGACCGTATCGAATCGGAAATACTGCATGAAGTCGATGAGCGCCATGCTTTGTTTGGAATCCGGCGGACTCATTCTCAAGAGATGTTTGTAGGCGGTACGATCGTCTGGCGTTGGGAGAAAAAATAAAAATAGGACAAGAAAAGACCATCAGGAAAAAATGCAACATTCATGCACTCAAGGCATTCCTCCTCAGTGAGAGGTGGTGTCTATCTTAAAGGAGTTAGACACGGAAGTTGTAAACACTCACTCACTGGTTCTCTATCCACGGACGCCTGCGGTGCTGCCACCTATTGTCGGTGATATGTACTGACGTGAATATCGTGAGTGAGTTGCATCGGACCGGGAACCAGTCTAACGATCACGGGTGCTGCCACCTGCACGAAGGAATAAAACTAGTTTGCCGACCATATTTGTAAACAAACCAGCTTGTTTACAACTTCGGCGTCTAACTCCTTTAACTCGTCGACAAAGCCCCCCCCCCCCATACCTTACATTACGCACCTGACAACCTCGGATCTGTGGCTGTGGGGGCAATCATAGGTATATTGACCCCCAGGGCCATGGGGTAGGACGCCTTTACTGCCGTTGAAGAGGCTGGCCCGATGATGGTGACCACAGTGTCGGCCACGTGTTTACAAACTACAAAACCAAAGAGGAAACTCGTGAGAGATTTTGGAGATATTTTGTAACATTATTTTTCAGCAATGAGAGATTTTGTAACGTTACAAAATCTCTCATTGCTAAAAATAATGTTACAAAATCTCACCACTGGAGAGATTTTGTAACGTTACAAAATCTCTCATTGCTAAAAATAATGTTACAAAATCTCACCACTGGAGAGATTTTGTAACGTTACAAAATCTCACCACTGGAGAGATTTTGTAACGTTACAAAATATCTCATTGCTGAAAAATAACGTTACAAAATCTCACCACTGGAGAGATTTTGTAACGTTACAAAATATCACCACTGGAGAGATTTTGTAATGTTACAAAATCTCACCACTGGAGAGATTTTGTAACGTTACAAAATCTCTCATTGCTAAAAATAATGTTACAAAATCTCACCGCTGGAGAGATTTTGTAATGTTACAAAATCTCACAACTGGAGAGATTTTGTAACGTTAAAAAATCTCTCATTGCTAAAAATAATGTTACAAAATCTCACCACTGGAGAGATTTTGTAACGTTACTGGAGAGATTTTGTAATGTTACAAAATCTCACCACTGGAGAGATTTTGTAACGTTAAAAAATCTCTCATTGCTAAAAATAATGTTACAAAATCTCACCACCTGAGAAATTTTGTAATGTTACAAAATCTCACCACTGGAGAGATTTTGTAACGTTACAAAATCTCTCATTGCTTAAAATAATGTTACAAAATCTCACCACTGGAGAGATTTTGTAACGTTACAAAATCTCACCACTGGAGAGATGGAGAGATTTTGTAACGTTACAAAATCTCTCATTGCTGAAAAATAACGTTACAAAATCTCACCACTGGAGATTGTGTCGAGATTTTGTAACGTTACAAAATCTCTCCAGTGGTGATATTTTGTAACGTTACAAAATCTCACCACTTGAGAGATTTTGCAACGTTACAAAATCTCACCACTCACTGGAGAGATTTTGTAACGTTACAAAATCTCACCACTGGAGAGATTTTGTAACGTTACAAAATCTCACCACTGGAGAGATTTTACAAAATCTCGGCGGCAAAAGACGCGAAGACAGTCCAAACATGCGAGTACGAGGAGAAACTCACCAGCTTGAATGCTTTTATACGTCGCTAGGGCCCCAGAGGTGACCTCGACCAGGTCCATCTTGTAGCCTGGCAAGATTGTGTTGTCATTGTTTATTGTGTCGACGGCAAATTTCGTCACCGCTTGAAGAAGTGGCGTTTCTTTGCTGTCGTAATAGATAGCACCTAAAAAGGAAGGATTGTAACGAGGATTCTGATTGGCTGGAGGAAAATGAATGTTTTTAAGGTAACTTCTGATTGGCTGGAGAAAAAGCAACATTTGTGAGAAGAATTCTGATTGGCTGGAATTATTAGCAGATTCTCGCTGATGTGGCCACAGATAGTCAGCCACCGATACGCATTGAAATGAAAACTTCGTCTGGCTCAACATGTTCCCGCCAAAAACACCAACTGCTTGCTTGGTGTAATAACCGGTTAATGGCGGGCGCAGGGAAAAGCTGATTATAAAAACAGTTCAGATTTATTTTTCTTGGATGCCAGGGTGTGTGCGACATTGAACGTGTTTAACAATAACTCGCCGTTACCGACCAGGCAGGCCAGCTCATGTCGTTTTTATGCTGACCGTGGCTTATCTCGTGTAGTTCAAATATTGACAATTAACAATGTAACTAGTTTGCCCACCAGAGAACGTTTCATCTGTTGTATCATGGCGTTGCCAGGCAACAGGGGTCATTAGTTAGTTGTTAATTCACTTTTTCAGTCCGGGTGAGCGATTGATGATGGCTGCATGGTACATACACAGGAACATGACTCGTCCAAAAAAAAACCCCGTTTTTATTTTATAGTAGGGGTTTTTTTTTGGACGAGTCATGTTCCTGTGGGTACATAGCCTCAGGCGACGTAGTTCGTGACGTCACTGCTGCAACTCATTGGTTCCACCATGTTATGTCACAGATGACGTCACTAGTGGTAACGCTGTTTCTGCTGGTCCTGTTAATACGTCACAGATGACGTCACTAGCTGGACGACAACATAGCATTTTTAGCTTTAATCTACAGTAAAATGAAATCAGTGTGTCCGGTGAAAACCTGTCCTATCAAAGAGAGTCGCCCTCTCTATCCCCTGAAGAACGGCTCGGACCAGGAATCGAATCCAGACCTCAGAGGTGACAGCTGCCGCTGTTTTCACTGCACCACTCTGACAGGTAACCGCGTCTGAAGCCGTCGTGCATCATTTGACAAAACTAAACATACTCCGCATCAGCAGCTGAATCCCATCCGAACACATTCTTTGGGAGAGTTTCCGCGTTGACCAATGAAAACACGGCTGTCGCGTCCAAGCAACCAATCGTCACCATGACGACATTCAAACCGGAAATGCCGTCTCTTCCGGCACTTCATTCCCTTGCAATCATGACAATAAGTTGAACAACTTTCCATCACTCCATCAACTATAATCTATAACAAAGTCCATCAATCCTGGACAAATGTTTTGCACTAATCGCTTAATTGATGAGGAACCTGTAGAACTACCGCCACTAGGAGGCGCTGTGAGCGGTTGTACCTCTTTCGACGTCTCGGTCCGTGTTGCACTGCGTCAAGGACGTCGTCACGCGACGACATTGCGTTGCTTTCTCTGTTTTTGACGTCTTCGTTACAACCGTTCGTAGCGCCGCCTTTCGGGATAAAATGTTGTGCGGGTCCACATTGCAAGTCAACCCCGTTCCCTACTCACCGATTTTTAACGTTTTTTGAGCAAAACATACTGTTGCCAACGCCATCACTGCGAAGATGGTACATGTTGAATACGTCATCATTTCCTGCCCAGATCCGCGACCTCTCTGCTGTGATGTGACGTTCACCTAATTATAGTTCACCAAGATGTTTTTTATCTGAAAAATGCGCGAGATCAAATGTAGACCGAACACTGTCCTGATTGAAAATACTAGGACAGACGCAAGCAAATGCATAAAACCATCATGGCGCCCGCTGGTCTATATTTAGCTCGGGAGAATGCATTGCTGTAGAATGCTGTAGAATGACGTCACGAGCCGGAATTCCGGCTCAGATCATTTGGTTTCACCGGTCTTCGAATGCAAGCAGCCCAGAAGACCGGGTACCAGTCAGGATCAAATGTTGATTTATAGTGAAACCCCTTCAGCGGACACCTCTGACCAAGCGGACACCTCTGACCAAGGTAATAGTTGGGCAGTTGTCTTTGGTAAGAGTAAAACACCTCGCTTTGTCATTTCACGCCATTTTTAGGCCAAAACGTGCTGAAAAACAGCGACCTCAGGAAACATTTGCCCCTCCACCGTCCCTACGGCCCTGCCAGGACACTTCCCTACTAAGAATATTATTCATCCCCCCCTCCCCAACATCTCTCCCCCCAACACCTCTCAATACAGTACGGTACCTCGACGGCAATAGGGAGTTTAGACATCAAACGATAAACGTTGACTTTACGTTTTTTTTGTACCGAAAATGCAATATTATAGGCCTAATCTGTTGAATTCGCAGTATGAAACTCCCTAAGTAGCCTGGTGTCCACTAACACGAGTGAACCCAGATACTCACCAAAAACATACGTGGATATTATCCAGAATATGAAATAGAAATCGAGTTTTATCCGGTTATTTTCCGGTTGTTTTCCGGTTGTTATATCCGGTTATTTTCTTGTTGTAGCAAATCCAACGCATTCTGATTTGAAAATATCGGGTTAGAATGATCCATTTTGAAGTAGAATTATTTCCAGGGATGAGGTAAAACTGGCAACCATGTCACACGAACGAATATAGACTGGTAGCCGGTCTTCTGGGCAGTAGACTGGTACCCGGTCGTAATAGTGTTCGGTCTACTGGGCAGCATATCAGGAGAGTGTTCGGTCTAGAACGAAGAACGGTAAGCGCTGTGTTTGATCGCATTGATCTGTTTATTGTCACCGCCGCCTAATGACCGTAACGCCATCAGTGGAGCCCATAGCGACCATTGGGAGATCATATGTGGCGCCATTTTGACCAATTGCGTAGAAGCATTCAGGTGAATCCTTGATACGGTAGGAGTTGATGAACTTTATCGATGGAAAAACGAACAAAAACATTTTGTAATCATTAAATTTTTTTATAGAAAGATACAATTACATACTGTCGATACTTTATTAGTTCCAAGACATGAGTCAGATACTTTGTATAATAAAATCTCACATGGTAAAATTTCTATCAATTGATTGGTTCATACAAATACAGAAATAAAATTTATTGGAAGTTCTATTAAAACTGTACAGAGAAAGATTTTTACAAAAAATGGATAAAATAGCGATACTAATACCCGGCCTAGCGGACTGCCGTTCATTGTTTGACCAAACTGAACGCGTCGGGAAAGCGTTCAACCAAGGCGGTAGGGGGGCCTAATACGGACCGAAACACTATACCGAAGAATCTGATTGGTGGAACGCCTGCAGGACACGCCGCGTACGCGCCTGTCTGTCACCGACTTTAGTCTTAAAACTCCTAGGCCTACATCGGCTAAAATAGATCTTTTGTTCGTCAGATTAATAAAACATGTTCTGGGCGGTTTACATGGTGAATGAATTGTTGATGTAAGCGGCCTTGCTGTCATCCTCCTCACTCTTGATGTAAGCGGCCTTGCTGTCATCCTCCTCACTCTTTATATCAGCAAACTCCACGGGGGCGGTACCGTTAGTGTCCAGGGGTTTGTATCTCCCAATACGGTATTGGGGTAGCGCTGGGCCCCACTCCGGGGCGGGGTCCCACCCTGTTATAGCCATCACCTGAAGTATGAAGTAGCTACAGTTAGAAAATGTACAGTGCTGTGTATTCAGCCAATCATCGGCGGTGTGTACATACGGGTAAGTTTTAAGCGCACATCCATGTGAGAGTTTACCCGGACAGTGACACGAACGACTGCCCGTAGTTTTCTCTGGCCGAGTTGCCCATAGAGAACAAACTGTAGCGAATCGTGTCGGACAATCTCCGACAAAATCCGACAATCAGCGCCACCGTTGGACGCCCAGGGAATCAGGTTACTTTTTATGAACCTCCCACTCTGAAACGAGGTTCTGCGTGTTCAAAACTCGGATATCACATCCCCTAAAAGCTGGTACAAACGTGAGTATGTTTTCTGCAGATTATTCGCATGTTTTACTCACCTTCTTAAATCTCCAGCCTCGGCAGCACTCAATAAACCAGAAGATGGGTAAGAATACGAGAGAGGCCAGAACCATACCCCAGGCCAACAACTCTGCCCACCAGGGGTACTTGTAGGTCCCCAGTGTTGGAGACGAGTACTGCACCGCAGAGAATATGATGACGAACTGGAAGGGAATAAATTATGCAAATTAGAGATACCGGTATGCAAATTATGTAGTGCACCGGAGAGAATATGATAACGAACTGGATTGGAACAAAACAATATTATGCAAATTAGAGATATGCAGGTATGTAATAGCGCAGAAAATATAGAACTAACGCCTTTTATATGGAGGCTAGAGATCTTCGCTGACGTCACAAGGGTCACGTGACTGCAAAGAATCGGCCATATTGGCCATCAAATGACCGGCGACGACGTCAAAACTGTCACGTCATGACATTTTGACGTCAGGATCTGTGTGTTGGCGCTGTGTTATGCCGTGACGTCGCGTGACATTTTGACGGCCAATATGGCGGCATCGTGTCGGAAATGTGACGTCACGTGAAGAACGTCTGTTGTCTTACCGTGATCAAGACGGGGGAGAGGAAACTCCAGCAGACCCTCCAGTAGATGTTCGGCGGGAATCCGATCATCATTTCAATATCGTTAGCGAAGTTTTTGAATCCGTAGACCCAGTTGATGACGAGAGCTTCCAGGACGGCGATAATCATGATAGAGAACCAGGCTGAGTACCAGTCAATCAGTTGGAACATGTAGATACCACCCTGGAAAAAAACAAGACGCGGGTTAATTTCGCCAGACGTCGTTTTGTGTACTACGTCATCAGTAGTTGTGATAGGAGAAGATTCAAGCGAGATGCCTTGTCGTAAGACTATTCCACTCTCTGCTGCCTCCACAAAGGTAGCGTTCCGGCAGATGGAGACGGAGACGGGAACCAGTGTTTCTTGTCACCATTTCGATGTCATCCGGAGACGTTGACTCGAACGCCTGTTCCTTCACCAGCTTTCGTTCTGTCGTGTGCCGGAAATTACCGAATACACCCGAAGGTGACGCAACAACCTTGTCCACAGGTTGTAAAACCTACCTCGGTGACGCAAGGTAATCCAAGGAGGAACATGAGTACACACAAGAAAAGGGTCACGTGGGTCTTATACTTTCTCAAGGCACGGAATTCGTCAACAATGGCGCTGATGACCGTCTCCATCATGGCGAACTGGAAAAGAGTTGCCATGGTGATCAACCCACCAATCAAAAATCACAATAAATCAGCAATATTCGAACGTGAAAAATGGACATGTATCTTCTGATCAAATATTCATTGAGTCAGCCAATCAAACGACCCCATTTCTTCCGCAATTTGCAACAGTCAATGAAACAAGCCAATCAGATGATCGTTTCCTGTCACGTGACGTGACGTCATACCTGACTGTCCAATCCGAGTGTGAACAACATGAAGAAGAAGAGGAGAGACCATAATGGAGCGACAGGCATCATGGCGATTCCGGCTGGGTAGGCGACGAACGCAAGACCAGGGCCTAGCGAGGAAGAGAAACGTGCAGATGTTACAATCATTCTGATAAAATATGTCAACATCTTCTGAGAGGAACCCGCCAGACTTCTTATCCCGACAGGGCGGCGCTGCGAGCGGTTCTACAGAAGACGGGCGTTAAAAACAGAGCAAAGCAATGCAATGTTGTCGCGTCACGACGTCCTTGACGCAGTACAACAGGGACGCGACGACGAAAAATGCGACACAACCGCTCACAGCGCCCCTAGTGGCGGAAATTTGTAGTTTCATGTTTTACATACCACTGTCGGCAACTTTGCCCACTTCTGTTTTGGCGGCGGAGGCCATAAAACCCAGTACGCTGAAAATCACGAAGCCCGCAAAGACGCTGGTGCTGCAGTTCAAGATGGCGACGATTAAAGTGTCCCTGCAAAAGAAACGTTAATTTATTCTCAAACTTCAATTACCATGGTTACCGGTATCAACTCTCTAACGAAGAAGTTACAGCTTGTCGAATTTGCTAGAGTTCGATTTTCGGGCGTGTGATATTCCGATTAACTCCGAATACTGCCGAAGCTGTTCGGGTATTTCCGGATCAAGTCGTCTGCCTACCTGTAGCAGTTGTTTTTGAAACGATTGTAGCTGGCCATGACCTGTAGACCTCCGAAAGCGATACCGAGGGAGTAGAAGATTTGGGTAGCAGCATCGGCCCAAACCTGAAATAAAACAGAAAAATATGGGGCCGTATTCTAGAAGCTTCCTTAACTCTAAGGTTTACCTTTAGCTATTGTTTGCAGGGCAGAATACAAAAGCTTAAAGTGGACCTTAGAGTTAAGGAGGCTTCTAGAATACGGGACATGAGATATGGGTGATCTGAATGCTCAAAGTAGCCGATTGGGCCATGAGGAACTTGCTTTACTTTTATCCCGACAGGTCGGCGCTACGAGCGGTTGTACCGAAAACATCAAAGACAGAGCAAAGCAATGTAAAAACGCCGCGTCACGCTGTGTAACAGCGACGAAACAACCGCTCACAGCGCCTCCCAGTGGCGGCAATCCAAAACGTTCCTCATTCAGTGCGTGGTGCACGGGCGTTGAGATTTCTTACCTTTGCGTTCGTCAATCTCTTCCACTCCGGCGTGATGTAAAACAGAATACCATCGACAGCGCCCTCTAGCGTACATCCACGAATTAACAGAATGATGAGGACGATGTATGGAAAAGTTGCAGTGAAGTAGACGACCTGAAATGAGTTAGAAACATTTTGGAATTTTGTTTCCTTTCACGACGTGGGTAATCCACCCTAACAGACGACCCCTGTTTCCTATTCTCCTTACATGCCCCCCCCC